>JBBPCS010000480.1:13157437-13197768 GCA_037974645.1 Hollardia meadi | reverse complement strand
GGCCCCCCCCCCCCCCCCCCCCAGCAGCTTGCATGCTGCTGCTTTACAGCTCTGCTCCCTTGGACTGATTAGCAGATGTACATAAAAACACAACTCCACACATTTTCAGGCGCTTTGTGGCTGTTTTAACAAGGCAACTAAACAATGGACACTGTTTGGATCATCTTGCTCCCCACACACGTCGTCTCAATTTGTCTGGATTGACAGTAAAAGCTCACAAGAGGAAACCATAATGCAGACGGAGCCTTGTAAGGAGCCTCCGGGATGATTTGTTGCTCTAAAACGATCATATGATTCACTCAGTCGCTACGTTGCTAAGAGCTTGTGTTGAAAACAATGCACAGTCCACTCAGCAACACCGGCCGGCTCAGGACTTCCTCCCCTTCATGACAAAGCTGTCATCCAGTATGCAATGTCTCAGACTGGCTGGAGCAATCAGCAACACCTCACCGCCCTTCCTCCCCGTACATGGGGAATGTTACAGAGCTGAGTGGAGAGTGAAGGGGATACGAACTGAGCGTGCATGTACGTTTAGTGTGTAGTGAGTAGGAAGTCACTGAAAGAGGAAGCCCAGGCAGGCTTTTACATGGAGGAATTTCCTGCCTGTAAGATGTGTATCTCTGTGTTTCTTCAGTTAAAGAGAGAAGGAGAGAGGGGAAGACGGAGGAGGACGGAAAGTTCGCTCTGTGTGTTTGAAAGGCATTTCAAGACTCCCAGGCTTACCTTTAAGACCAAGAGTAGGTTTGAATCGAAGACACAATTGCCCATTCTTCCCAAAGACTTATATGATTGAGAGCTGACCTCCGTTCTTTTCAAAACAGTAATGCCCTCTGTTCAGAAACCACATTTTCCATCATTAAAGTTCCCTGCCCAACAAGAGTTCTTATCCACAGCTAAGTGACTCACAAATCCGATACATCCGAAAGGAACTGGCAAGGGAACAAACAGAAGTTCAATCCTCCCGATTGTTGTGACTGTTGACTTGTGTGTGTACAAAGTCTCAAGTTGCCTGTTGTGGCCTTTATTTGCTGTCTGTTCCCAAGTGGTAAAATGTGTTTATATTGTGACTTAAAACGTTAACAGTTGCCTGATGGCAGCCATCAGGGTGTCTCCGCAGCCCACCCCCATGGAGCCCATCAGTGTCGGCTCACCGTTTGTGCTACAAAGAGAAATGAGGTGAGGGTGGGGTGGAGGCTGGTGCCTCGGGGAATAAAGACCATTTGAAAGCAGATAAATGTAGTGATTGTTTGCTAAATTAGAGTTAAATACTGCCTTAATCCTGAAGTTAAGAATTTTAAAGGAATAATTTGACATTTTGTGGACATATGCTCATTTTCTTTCTTAAAGCTTGTCTACACAGTATGTCCTTTGATTTTAATCAATACAGCTGTCTACACAGGCCAACCTGCATGTCACTTGTGCTCCTCGTGCATAGCTTCAAACCAAAGCATATTTTTAGGCTTCCGTTCCACTCTCCTTGGTTTTATGTGTGTGACTACAGTGATTGTGTTAGCTCTACCAAAACACAGGTGACCTATGCAGATGGAAGACTAGCTGTTGATCTGCTAACTTGCAGCTCTCGCCTGTGCAGACAGTGTGTTATCGAGTGTTTGATGTCTGTACGGTAAATATGAAGCAACCTTGAGCAGCTGGTTAGCTTAGCTTAGCACAAAGACTGGAAACAGGGGGAAACAGCTAGCCTGTTTCTGTCCAATGGTAACAAAATCTGTCCACCAGCACCTCCAAAACTCACTCATGAACTATTCTGTTATTTTTATACTCATTTTTTTTGTATTTTTTTTTATTAAGCTTTTATTTATCAAAATGATGAACTTTTGAAGAGTTAGAGTTAAAAGAGTAGTTCAACATTTTGGGAAAAGAGAATAAGATGAGAAGATCAATATCGCTCTCACATCTGTTGGTCAAATATTAAGGTGGAACCAGGAGGTAGTTAGCTTAGCTTAGCTTAGCATAAAGACTGAAAGAAGGGTGACAAAATCCACCTGTCAGCACTTTTAAAGCTCATTAATTAAGAAATGGAACTCCATATCACAACTTTTTTTAAACATTTTTTTACACTTTATCTTTTGTACAGATGAAACAAACATGTTAGAATGTGTTAATTAATTAGTGAGCTTTAGAGATGCTGAATGGGCCGTTGTCCTAAGCTAAGCTAACATCTCCTGGCTCTAGCCTTGACGAACAGATATGAAAGTGGTGTTGATCTTCTCGTTTAACTTTCGGCAAAAAAAAAGCAGATGAGGATCATTTCCAAAATGTTGCAGTTTTCCTCTAAATTGTATTGGAAATGTCCGACAGGTGATGTTTTCTTTCATGTGTAGCCAGATTGGTTTAACTGCCTCATAAAGAACTCTGATGTGTAGAGCAAATGAGAAGCGGTCGCATGAGTTGTCACTAAATTCACACCTTCTTATCTTGATATAAATGTGTGAAGATAATGGCACTAAGTGGCCTTCTGGTAGTGTGCTATTAATAATTCGTCACACTATAATGGAAAACATGTGCCCCATTCCCAGGGAGGCAGAGAGTCAATGTATGTGTGTGCATGTGCTCGTACATATATCTGCCTGGCCTTGCAGAAGTGCCAATGTGTCAGGTCTATATTTAAGAGAGTGGGCCAGCTGTGTAGAGTCCTGTGAAATGTTCCTTTTAAGTGTTTTGCTGCACTTCAGATCTGTTGCCATAGTGGCCAAGTGATGATGTCAAAGCAGAAGCATTGAAATAAAAGCTACACCCCCCTTTTTCAACGGAAATCACAGTTTGAGCAAAATGGAAAATACTGTGCAGTCAGCCAGGCCCAAATATGCATCACCAAAAGCAGAACAGGCTCTGGCTTCACACACAAAAATGTGCTTAACGGAACACACTTGTATACACGGGCTTGTAGTTTTGGTTGATAACCATACAGATGTGTGTGAAGAGAGAACAGAGTATCTCCTGACAAGTCCTGATCCTTTAAGATGCCGAATAGATAATGGTGGTGTTGAAGTAATCGCTGTGCTGTTCAATCAGTGAACGCTAAAGAACACAATGCCTAAGAGCTGATACCACAATTATCTATTAAGCACAGTGTTTGCTCGCTAACCTCATAAGTGAGGTCATGGCACTGTGTGCAGGTGACGACCTGCAACGGCTTCAGACTTTCAGAATATCCAGAAACACCGATCACTTCCGCATGACTTGACTTATTTTAATTCGCCAGTATTTTGTGGCATCTTCGCATCTCGTTTTAAATATGATGGGGATTTCTGAAAACCAAAGCATGACTTGAGAGGGAAAGTTTGGACTACAAATCATTTTGATGGCTACATATAATCTGTCTTTCTGTCAACCAACACGCTGAACTCTGGTCCTCCTTCATCTGCAATCCCATCCCGACGACCTAAAAACAGAGTGAGAGAATGAGACCCCAACTAGGATTAGGGCTTTGAACCATCAAGTGGCCCCAACAGCTGTGAACTGCCCCCACCTCCCCACCCCCTAAAACACTCTGGATTACTCCCATCACTCTACAGTCAGACTGCCCTCCCAGTGTTGAGGCGCTTCGGACCGGTTATAAATACGAGCGGCACTTGACAGAGAGTTCATGTTGCTACTGCCACACAGCCAAATTTGGCCCCTGTGTTCAATCCCCGAGGCTTCAAGTGAATCAGCTAAACCAACAGTCACTAATTCCAGCCAGCCAGGATAGGTTTATTAAAGGTCTCATTTCAGTGAGTAGTTGCTTTTCACAGCCTAACCACTTTCCTCGGTCTCATGCGACTCAGTGGCAGGAATACCAAATCTTCCCACACCTCCCGGGGAGAATCAGAGGACATCATATGCCCCAAAATCAGATCAAAGCTGTAATTAGGTTGAAGTACATATGGATCACACATTGAGTGCGTGATAAAGGTATAATTAGTGTGGTGTTGTGCAAACAAGTGTTTTGACTGTTGTACCTTGGGGAAGCTTATTTGACCAGTGGAGCAAAGGGCAGTTTCTATTCCTGGTTTTAATAAAAGTAAAAAGGAAAAAAGAAGCTGGTGCAAAATATCAAAACCACGAATACATGGGTTTCATTATTATTATTGAAAAGGCTGGGGTTAAGGCTATTAATGCTCACAAGGGATAAGAAAACAGTCATTCCACTTTGAATTCCTGACCTATCAGTGAAAACCTGAAGAGATAAACAAAAAAAAAACAAAATCCACATGATTATCATCCAAATGACCATATTAGCCAGAAGAGTTAAGTCTCATTGACCTCCTATATCACCTATTTCTGTCCGTCTCAAGATAACAGTGAGATAAAATTGAAAGGAGGATTTTTGACCCATTCTTCTTTTTGTTAATAATCTAAGCGTCACTGATAAGAAAAGCCTCTTAAGTCAAAAGTGCAAAAGTGACCACAATGGTAAACATACACTCAGATACGTTAGTGGATGAGAAGAGCCCTCTTCAAGTTTTTTTTTTAAGGGGAATCACAGGCTCCACCTCTTCCAAACTTTGTCACGAGTGTGGGAACTCCCTGCTCCATGTATCATGAGTAGGTGAGCAGAGAAGGCGTGGGCCTGGGGAGAGGCAGAGAGAGGAGTGAGGACGCGGAGAGGAGCTGACGGAGCATTAATGAGATACTGGCCCGGTTAGAGTTACAGGGATGCAGTTTTAGCCATATTCCACCGCTGTTTTCAGGCTTGATCTGCGGACTTGAAAGCGCCACAGTCTGGGACAATATCGCCATTTAAAACAAGCTTTAGTGGATTAATTTATTCTAAAAATAATAATAATAATGGGTTCGGGACGATTTCGCGTAAAGACGCCGGGGATAGTAGCCCTTCTCTCCCGCTCACTCCTTTGTGTCATCGTGCTGTTACTCACTTTTTCTCAGCCTGACTGCGAGGCGTTCAACTTGGACGTGGAGAACCCAGCTGTTTACAGCGGACCCACAGGGAGCTATTTCGGATACGCTGTTGACTTTTATTTGGCTGATTCTTCCAGGTGAGTTTCTTTGACACATCAATAATGTCATTTCCCAAACATTTTAACGGCAGCGATAGAAAATGTGGCTTTTCGGCAACAAGCTCCGGTACAAAGTCTTTGCTCAAAGTTTTACCTGCATACATCACGATACCCAGATGTAAACAAATAAGTTGCGTTGCAAACTTTCCATTGGACTGCATCGCAGGTTTGTTTGTTTTTTTGGTTTTTTTTGCCAAACTCCAGAAGATTTACAACTCCCTTAAAGTTACAGGGTCATGTTCCAATGGAAAAAAAATCCATTTGTGGGATGTTGTTTTGGCTCTGACATTAAATCTGGGTGCTGTGTATATACTGTGATCTCTGGACACATGCTTTACGCACAGGCACACGCCCAGGCTCGGTGTGCACACTCTCCGTTATTGAACATTTTAAAGAAATTACATTTGTGTTCCTTCATTAAATAGAATAAAGCTAATATAAAAGTGGGCCCTTTTCATCATTAAAAAAAAGAATGAACCCAAACAAAGACCCAAACCTCTCGGAATCGCCCTCAAATCCTAATCTTATTGCCCTACAAAATGACATTTAACTCTGACCTTTTAATCAGCTCTCGCCTTAAACGCCAGAAAAAGCCTGTTAACTGCAACCTTTAGCAATCACATCTTATTGCGCTGAAATGCTGCTGCTGATTGAGATGCTTCCTGGCTCAGTGGGGATGTGATCCCTGTGACACCCAGCATGCTGCGATTGTCAAGGCATTCTTCCTTAAGAGATTTTGGCATCAGTCATTTTGAGGGTCTTAAACTCATGTGGTCAGGTGTAATTCCCCATTAGTATGAGGAAAAGAGGAGAAAATAATGTCCTAGGAGCTTTTATTATCAACTGCAGAAAGCAAGGCATGGGTTAATTTAGCTGCGGACGTTTAGCTGCATTTATTCCTTTTTTGTCAGCCTTGGACCCAACCCTGTAATTGTAATAATCATTAACCAAAACTTATGTAGCCACAGTCAAGGTTTCACTCAGACATAATCAGACTTCCTGGCTGGGTCTGCTGTCTGCTGAGCACCAGCGGTGTCTCGGCCCACTGTTCAACCAGCCAGCATGCTGGGATTTGAGAAAGGGCTTTGTGCCGAGTGGGCCGCCAGCAGCAGCTCTAGTTTCCCCTGTTTCTCCTCCCCACTTCCCTGGGCAGCAGACACTCATACACAGGGAGATTTCCCCCCTCTTCCACTGGCCCTAGCTGTCTCTGAAAGCCTGCTGCTATTGGTCTTCGTTTCTGTGCTGGGGAAGCAAGGGCTTCAGAAGAAAGGGTGTGATTTAGGATGTGAAGCTTGAATGTATGGACTCCTCTTTCTCCAGCACCCCCCCCCCCCTTACTTCCCCCTGTGCTGATGTCATTCTGCGGGGCTTCATAACTCATCTGTCCCGTAGACCTTCCCCCCACCGTCTAGCCTCTCTCCCCATCATCTCTCCTCGTCTCATTAAGTGCGAGGCAGAGTAGACGTCATCTTACTGACGACTTAATCTGAACTTTTCTCCAGTTGAGACGCCGTTCTTATGGAGGAGGAGATGAGACAATGGTTTGTAAAGCAGGAATAATGCTCAGCTCTCTACAGCCCAGTGCCCCTGTAATTTTCCTGTGGACGATATGTATTCAGAAGTCAAATGTCAAACAAAACAAAGCACGAGAGAGAGAGAGAGCAGATTTAAGACAGTGAGTCATTTGCTTTATCTGCAAACCACATGTATCTTTCACTTTAATTCACAGTTTCTTAGAAGCTGATACATCCAAACGTATCAGTAGAGTCATGGAAGGAGTTTCTGTTATCTCGTTTTTTTCCGTCACATCATCATCCCCCACGCTGGGGAGACATAAAAAGTGGGGGAGTGGAAGGAATCCCGGGGTGAGGTCAGTTGAGGGGCTTTCTTCTTGTCAGGATGAGCTGCCTGGCTAGCCTGGCTCCAGCGTTATGAGCACAATTGTGTGCATTTAAAAAAAACAACTTGTGTTCATCACTGGTTGGTTAGCAACATGAGACTGATGGCAGATGTAGATTCCGAGACGAGAGAGGAAGATAGTTCTCCCATCCATAAATGGCCCACTCAGGCCTACAAACACAAAGGCTCACTTTCTCCCACTTTGCCTGTCATCCTTGACAACGAGTTTATATAGTATGTGGGTCTGTCATGCCCTTCGGCCTGGAGTAATAAAATTAAGTTTGGGCACTAGCAGACGGCCCACCGTCGAAGAACGCCTGAGGATAGAGTCTGTGAACTGTGTGACGGCTCTTGCCAGATACACACAGGGAGGACAAGAGGATATATGGTCCCCTGTTGTGTGTGTGTGTGTGTGTGTTATTTCATGTTGAGTGTGGATTGACTCCTCACATGTATGCCAGTCCCCACTCATGCCCTCCTCTCTCCTCAAACACTTCATAACCAAACAACAGTAACCGACTGCTTTCTGACTTTCTCCGGTGCCTGGCAGAGATAAGGGAGTGGATCATACAGAGATAGACGAAGTCAAAGGTCAGGGGCTGTAAATAATAACAGACCTTTCCTGGAGTGTATGAAAGGATGAGACGGCTCCTGGTGCCTGCCCACAAGTGAATGTTGGGCTTTTGAGGAAACATAAATTTTAAACTCCTTTTTGGACCGAACAGCGCTGAGTGGGATTATAGGGCCATTAAAAAAAATCTTTGTCTAATGATGGAGGACGCTCTAATGGAGTAATATGTTCCAGCCCGCACATGTGTTTAAGTGACGTGTCGGCGATGTGCATTAGCTCACGGATGGTTGGACCATGACGAGCACGCAGGCGAGGTCAGCCGGTCCATGTAGGTCACTCTCCTAGAGTTTACCCTCTCAAACAGGGTTAGAGTTGAACTAATATTGACATTGGACTGGGGTCTCTTTTGGCCACTAAAGCGGTAATGTTTTCTCTGTCTACACCGAGGTCCCTCTCCATGTATGATCAGTCTTATTTCTGTTATTGTTTTCATTTTTGTCCTTTTCTATGGACCTGTTTCTAAATCAAACCAGTGAGTGCTTGAGCTACAGGAGTACAGCTTGTATATTTGGGCTGCCAAGCTTTTCTTCATCCAGGTTCTCGTCGTTGAGTGCAGACAACGGGGCCCTTTGTCTGATTGCAGAAATTGCTTACCGTTTTCCATTTTAGGAGTTTTCACCATAACTTCACTTCTTTCTTAGTTTATTGGCCTTCTGAAAAGCTGCTTTAATTTTCTGTTGTCGAACTTTTGTATGCACCTATGATAATGAGGCCAGTAGGTTGGGAATGTGAGTGTGTGTTGCTGCAATGGTCAGTTGGGATGTAGTTAGCGTGGCTACGCTGCAGCCTGTCTCCAACATAAAGTGCCTGTCTAACTTTTACTGCTCTGTTGGTAAAAGAGGCTTTAAATAAGGAGCCTGTGTGTGTGTGTCAAAAGAGTCAGTGTGGATGGTGACGATGTGTTTAAAGAGCCCGTGGACCCTGCTGTCACGTCTGCTGCATTGGGAATGCCCCGAGGACGTCATGTCTCCTTTGGAATGGAGTTAGCCATTGGTCAGGGTCGCCCTGACTCATACTTTGCTAGATTTAATCTCTGACTGCCAGCAGGTCTGGTTTGTTTTAACCCCAGTTCACGAAATGATTCACATGTATGGTAACTTGATGAAAGCTATCCTCCATATAGAAATAAGCAAATGACGCCATCGTCCGCATGTTCACGATGAAATTCTACTGGCTGACATTCAAATGAGCGCAAGAGCTCATATTGGAGATGGAAATGAGACGTAAACCTCTGGTCATTACTGTGTCTGGATGTGTGTGTGCGTTTGTATGCATGCATGTGTGGGTGGGGTCGGGGGTGCACAGACAAAGTGTTTCAACAGCTGCCTCACCCCCCACCCATCACCACGTTTAATACAACAGTCTCTCTATCCATAGGTGAGAGGACTGCACCCCCTGATGTGGGCATTGTGGAGAGGTGTGAAACGCCAGCAGTTCAACTCCATGCAGATTTTAGAGCAGTTGGACCATGAAAGGGGAGGGAGAGGTTGTATTTGGGGGTGGGGGGCCGGGCAAACAGTGTGGTATGAGAAAATGCTTGTTTTGGTTGCTTTTTTTTTTAATGTAGCAGGATGTTTAAAATTTCTCACTTGCCACTTGTGAAATTCTTTTTGCATGGTTGGTGGTTTCGCCAAAACAGCTGCTGGTTTACGAACATCAACTGTACATGCACCCATGAGAATGGTATAATACAGTCAGAGAATGATTGCTGCTTGATGAAAGGTCGTAAAATAATAGTAAAAAAAATAGCTAAAATAGCTCGGTCTCCACTTGCTGATTCAGTTACCAGGCTCGAAATTCCCACCCAGCTGTGGAGTAAATCATTAAGTCTAAACGATCATTTTTGCCTTCGGAATTCCACACGTTTTTCTGTGTGACAACAACATTGTTTGGCTCCCCTGATCAGCAGCACTTATAATTTTACTATTATCCTTTTGAGGATACCAGGGTAAGTGTTTTGTGGTGGTAGTGGGATCAGGTTCTTGACAGATTGGACTCTTTATTTGATCAAACCCGGTTGTTGTGGTTCCAGATCTCCATTTTCAAGTTCATCCCAAGATGTGGAAATGTCTATGGGTTGTTATTAAAGGTATTACTTGCTGCAGGCCTGTGGAGCAACATAAAGATCCTTTACCTGCTTGTGCGACTTAACAGTACCATCTGACAGTTAACAAAGAAAGTGGCCTCAGCACAGTAGACTCTCTGTACTCCCAGCATGCACTGCTACTCTCATCATCTTCAGGCGCCTGGACAGCAGCGCCGAGAACATGTGTGCATGTGCTGTGTGAATAGCCGATATGGTCCATATGGCAGACGTAAGCACTCAAACAGCTTCTGTCTGGCCTTGGCTCTGAGAGGACTTGAGACTCTTCGTATGGCTCCATGTGGTCGAGAATAAGTCATCACACACTGCTTGTGCTTCTCATCTCTGTCATTTGGCTAATCACTTAAAGTGCCCACGCATGCTTTGAAAAGTCAATATTGCAGTATATGACATCATACAAATATTTATAGATTTGTAGGACATGTCAACTGACCGTCCAGCTCCCCATTGTCATTGATCTAGGCATCGTTTAATTATGTTGGTGAAATGACGCTAGAGAGTCGAGGGGGGGTGGAGATGTTTCTTGTATTTGGGTATGCTCCATTTCTCCACTGCTTGAAGTGAGAGCAGTGAAGGTCAAGTGCTGCCTCTTGTCCCTTTATTGATATGGAACCACTTCAGTGTTTAAGCATGTGTTGATAGCTCAGTGTAGACTCCATGGGTCACTGTACATTTTTTTACTTAGGTGTCGCTGAGGGTTGAAGGCCACCACCCCCCCACCCCCATCCCTTTCCTTTGCATCTGTGCAATGGTGTTCATGGAGTCGTGTTTATGACTGCAGATGGTGACTGCAGCCGGCACTGGCAGGCTTAACTAATGTGATTTCTCTCTTTCTAGCTTAAACTGGTTATAATAGTGTTCAAGTGACATCAGTTCTGCAGCTGGGATGGAAGACAATTAAATGTGTAATGGAGGAAAAAAAAAATGTTTGGGCTTAAAGGGGTGGGGGGTAACTGAGGAATCTGCCCTGTGACAACCTCCTTCTGCAACCTCATCGTGGACCTGATTAGCGATGGCTATGCACACTAGTGAAACATCAGCAAGTTCCAGCACTCTGCAGTGGCCCTAATTTCTCAACCCCATATAAAATCGTGGTTGCAATCTGGCAATTATGGCGTGGGGAGAGATTTTTTGTAGAATGTCCTCTGACTGCTTGAGTGTCAAATCAGGCAAACCCAGTGCTCGCATACTGTCTTTTAATCAGTCCTCGCATGCAGCCCAAGTCATTGAGAGTAGTTTAATTAATGCTTAATTGTCAGCTGGGTGGTGGAAATCATTAGTGGCTGCTGTATGTGCAGCTGGTGGGGTTGACGATGCTAGACATGGCAAAGCCGCTAATGCTTTTCATCTGCCTACTGCTCCACTAGGACATCGCTCAAGTCTCACTCTTGTGAAGCGGGTTTGCTGTTTGTCCCCAGCAACATGAAACGGACAAATGAGCAAGCAAAGATTGGTTTAATTCTCCAGTAGCCAAAACATTTCAGTGAGCATTGCTAAAGACCGGTCATGGTGCTATATGAATAAAATTGACTTTAATTTGCAGATGCATCCTGATTGTTGCCTGCTGTGATTTCCAATCTAACCTGAGACGGTGCTGCTTTCAGTCCCCCTCTGACCAGCCTTTTGTCGGGGCTCACTCATGCCACTGTTGCTTGGACGCCTCCCAATGAGTCTGTCTTTCAACTGAACAGCTGAGGATTGCTCACCCCCTACCAATTACATATATTTGCATACCAATCCTAAGAGCCGGTCATGCACTCCAGCTACTTTTACAAAGAATTTGTAATGCAGCGCTTAGACAGTAGAGCTTCATTATGTTAATGACGCCAAAGCTCTACCTTTTGAGCACACAGCCAGCAGATAAGGGTGTAGGGTGGGAAAATGCCAGTTAAGGACCAGACTGATCCTTGCCAGATAAAGACCCATTAAATGCTAATTCTTCCTCATTTACAGTACTTTCAGATCGCTATCAATCTGTGTTTGTGTGAATGTGTGTCTGCACATCTGCGCGTATCTGTGTAAAGTAGTGAAAACGCGCATGGACTGCCAACATGCTGATTAAAGCATGATCTGCTTGTTTTGTTATTTCCTGTATTTTTCCCCTTTGAACAGCTGCCACAGCCAACTATGGCTGGCCTCCGTTCAGATCTGATCCACGATGATGCGACTTCCAAATTCCTTGCCCTCGTCAATGTGTACATTTTCCTCCAGTGGTGTTGTTTATTGCAGGGGTTCTCAACATTTTGTAACTTAAGGTCCATTTCTGATTGTCAAAAAAAATTCCGAAGACCACCTTCCCAAATAGGCTAAATGACAAAAAAAAGGAACGGAAAATGGAAACAAACATGTGGTAGGATTTCACCACATTCAACACACTGTACTATTGGCTAAGCATCACTGCCTGCTGTTATGAATCCAAGTTTATTGTAGTCTGGGTCATATTTCCTCACTACACGCTTTGAAACGTTTACTGGTGTAGAGTTTTCTCCCACATCACTTTTTCGTTTCAAAACCATTTTGTGCCACTGCATCCGAGGGAACGTTGGCTAGTTGTGGCAGAACACATCTGGGGATTTTTTTCAAAAACTGGTCTTTGAAATAATGCATTTTTTAAATATATATATATATATATATGTGAATTCTTGAGGACCTTTAGATCTAAAATAACTTTCTTTGTAAATGACAACAAATAGTAATAATGATGACAATAATCGAGCCATTTGGCAGTACCACTGCCTGTGCGGTCCACTGGTTGAGTCAAGCTGGTTTATTGCACACATGTTCTTGCACTGAGATTATTTCTAAAAGGCTCTGCAATAGAATCATTAGTTGATCTCTGTTCTTCTGTTTGCTCCGGAACTTTTGCAGCCAGGCCTTGTCATCATCATTAAAAAGTTTTTTCAATCTCTAGGGCTCTCAATGTAGGCAGGTGCTACCTTGTAGACGCACTGTAAATTTTCAGAATAGATTAACAGAGTGTGGTCTACTAGTGTTAAATATTTACTGACTGCTTGCACACAGCGAGAGGGAGATCCTCAGCTGTCTCATCATGAGAATCCCTGTGCAGGAAGCCTCTCTGCGATTTAGATTATTGTACAGGTGGAGCTCTGCTGCTTTACTGGGATATTCCTGCATGTGCAGTCAGAAACTGTTTCTCTGCTCTCCAAGTCGGATTGGTTTGTTTCTTTTTCCCTCTTCCAACACAAACCAGGAGTGTCTGCCCCACATTTAGAATTGGCATTGTACTCTATCTCGTCTGAGGTATTAAGACCACAGTAACGGTGTGATACCGGACTCATAACTCCTGCTCTGTTGCCTTCCCTTTCTTCTCCCACACTTTTCAAAACTAGATACTGAAATTATTTGAAAGCTTTGTACTGACCACAAGCACATCCTGGCCCACTTATTTACATTTTTTTCCATAAGCTATCCCATAACTTTCTTCATTTTGTCATCTGAGGTAATAGGTAGGTTCAGTGGGATTAATTATCGTGGATCACAAGCCCTTGGAATATTGCACAGTTTAACTGCTTTTTGACTCACGCTGGCTCCCTGTCTTCCTCTGAACCCTGCTGAGTAGTTACCCTTGGGGGCAGGATGCTAAGTTTAGCCAAAATGTAAACGTTCATGCACTATTGGAAGATCTGGGCCAGAAAAGGGTGTGCTCTTCCTGTTTTGGAGCCCCCTAGACACCGTCTGGTCTCAATGGTCCCATGACTCCTTTACCCACATCAGTGCCAGCGACTGTGTCTATGATGCTTGTCGAGTAAAGTGGGTTTACAGTGAGGTAATGGCCAACTCATCCACTTAAGTCACTTTATCTTCTGGGAGATATTTTTTCCAGCTTTACCATGCCCAAGTCTTGGTTTTCTCCATTTAACGTATCATCACTCTCTAAACTTTCTTCTTTCATCTCTGAAGGCTGTCCTACATGTGATTAGTCCTTGGCTCACCTGCAGCCTCACTGATTTGGTGGTCGGCTGCCCTTCCTGTAGTTGTACAGTGTAGCTCCAAGGACGTGGAAGTTTAGTGCCACAGCTGAAGAAACAAGAGTGTGACTCCACTTAGCCTGTCTGCTTTCTTGTTTTCATACTGAATCTGCCCCACAGGGATACATGTGTGGCCGTGTGAGTGCTTCTCCTCGTGTGTCTGGCTGCACAAGTGGAGTGAATATGTGCTGTATGTGAGCATCACATGTGCACGTGTCACTGGTTGTATGGGATTATGTAAAACAATGCTGCAACCTGTTAAAATGTTTTCTTCTGAGTCAGAATACAGCTCGCTAAGAGGTATAATGTGCATCCTGCATGTTTAAAGATGTCGAGTGGGAGGTCTGGAATTAAATTTTTAATTGAGGCCAGGCTAAGGGCTACAAAGCTTTAGCAATGATTTGGTAAAGAGTTTCAGGTTTATAAGGATCCTGTGGTTTGGTAAATATACAGTAGATTTACAGCAAGTTTTCTCTCTTCCTGTCTCTTGTTTGCAGTGCAAGTGTGGTGATAGGAGCTCCCAAGGCCAACACAATGCAGGTTAACGTTACAGAGGGAGGATCTGTCTTCTACTGTCCATGGAGCCTCAGTCAATCAGATTGTCACACCATCGAGTTTGATACTGAAGGTAAGCATTATGAACTGTACGGTAAATGGTCCCCAAACTATATTTTTTATTCTCCTGATATGAGATTGGAAGACAAATCTTTTACAAATGCTTTCCTAACTTAATGATTGCAATCTCTCTGCGGCTACCTGGTTGTTGGAGCGATTGATAAACTGGAGATGGTGTAAAAACTCTTGAAATGGCTGAGGGTTGCTGCTTGTACGTACACTTTTGAAGCCGTCAGAGCATTTCCTCTTTGCTCCTGTTGTCAGCAGCAGGTCTGGCGTCAGCGTTCCACTTCACTGAACTGTTGCTGGCTATGTTGGTTCCTGGACGTAGGATGATCCTTTTTTCCTGTTTGTGTCTCTTTGGGAATGAAAAGGATAATGGGGTGCTGAAGAGGTTTTTCAAGGGTACTCCTCACTTCCTCTAGGTCGTGTTTGTGTTGCCTTGCCCCAGGAGCTGTTGGGAGATAAGCAACCAATAAACAAAAAGGTCAGACAAAGAAATGTCCTGTTTGTGTGACAGGTGAAGCCGGTCCTGACAAAAGGGCTCCAGTTGAGTCAGAATTAAGTAAAGTGGTTTAGGCGAACATGAGGAAGTCCGTGAGGTTGTCTAATGAATGGATTCGTGTTTCAGTATGTTGACAGAGCAGCACTCATCCTGTTTGGCACAATGTAGAGATGGCGAGGTGAGACTAGGGACAATTAAAGTAAAAAGGCTGTGCAGTTTATAGCTTTAAGACGTTTGGCTTCTTTCCTGAGAAATCAAAGCTTAGCATTGTGTCCAACCTAAATGCACAATAGAGAGGAATATTCCACTGAGGTTTTCACAAACCCAGTTTAACAACATTCTTTTAGCGAACCCCACTGCCTGCTACCCTTTGCTCCACTATTTTCGCACAGTTTTTCTTGCAACATAAAATGTGTTGCGCATCCAATGGTGCTGACTGGAGGCCACAGCGAGTGATGTCATGTGCAAGCAGCGAGGCCTCACAGTGAAGGTTAGTCCCCTGTGTTGTCAGAGAATGTCCTTCATATTCTTTTAAGGGGCTTTGAAGGAGCTGATTTGCGTGCCAGAGCCGGTTTTCGACATCTGGATTATGGCAGATCAATGTACAGCGGAGGAAAACTCACTACATGGGACATCTGCATGCAAATGTGGCGATGCCAAACAGCTGTTACATAAATGACACTGACTGCTGCAATGCATTTACTATAGCTGTGACTCTTTCCCATCCTGATAGTAACAGCTAGAGCAATAAAAAGACATTCATTGATGATTCTGGCAATCAGAATTTTTCTTTTTTTTTCATTGCTACCTAGTATATTCCTATAACAAAGTGATGTCTTTGGTCTCCCTGTCTCTTGGTGTGTTTGAGCTCTAACCCACAGGCCACAGACCCTCTTAATTAGCCTAACTAATTGGGTCAAAGTGGCCAGAGGCCCCCCTCCTATCCACTTCCTCTTCTATTGAGATAAGAGCCTTTCTATGGATCTGAGAGGAGGAGAGAGGGCAGTAGGGAGGGTGTGAGAGGGGCACATACAGGATGGGAGGAAGGGAGGGTGGGTGAGGCCATAGGGAATGAGGGGAAGGAGGAAAGAGGGAGAAACCAGAGCCTTGTTCCTCCACTCTGTCCCCCTCTGTTCTCCTGCTGTCGGTACTCCCACAGGGGCAGCTGATGTGATGAGTGAATTTGGCCATTTGTCTTCAAACCCACTGACACACACAAAAATACACACACACTCACAATGAGAGGCTCTAACCTCACTAATGGCTGTCCTCTCACACACGGTTCAAAGGCGAGAGTGAGTCTATGGATGCACTCCAGACCCCCACACTCCTATGCTGGTCCCAGGAGACACTGGGCCGGGCACGACATCACATCACATCAGCACACTGCTCTAACTGGCCTCCCAGGGGGGCTTCGGTCAGATGACATGTTGCTGTGGCCCGTCTCTGGGTTTCCGCAACTCTGAATCTCCTCTGTTTTCATTGAAAGCATTTCACGTGACTCCAGCTTACTGTCTTCAGGCGCCTCACAGACAACAAACCGAACTTTTCATCACCCATTATAGCAACACACAACTAGTGCTATAATAAATGCGACCATGTGAGAAGGTTACACTGATGTGCTTCCTTTCTTTTACATGGCCAGATCACTGATCACAGTTACGGTGTATGAATTACAAAAGGTCTTTTCCGCTCCTACTTGTAGTTGCCTGATCCAAACCAGTTCATATTGGGCTTATCCAAACACAGAGCTCTGAGTTATGAAAATATTAAAAAAGGTGTGTTCTTTAAGAAAAGGTATGCTGCTAAGGCAGATTAAAATTAAATTAAAATAACAAGCTCATAAGAAGCCATTGGAGTTGCTGGTAATGTTATTGCCTGTATGGCTAAAGCACTTGTTTTCACACACTTCTGAGCACTTTACACAGTGGGGCCAGGGCTGGCTGTTGCAGGCCTATGATGAATAACGTTAGCAGGAAAGCCCAGTGATGGAGATTAAGCAGAAACGGGTGATACAGTTGTGTTATTAAAAAAACTATAAGCTCTCTGCTTACCGTCTTGGGTGACGGGGAAGCGGCACTCCCTGAAAGCAAAGGAGAGAAAGGGATGTATAGACACGGAGTCTTGTGCGAAATAAGAAAAATGAATAGGAGGATGGAGTTAATATTTTATGAAAACAGAGAAAGGGAGCGACATGTGTGTGCCTAAACAGAGATGACTGAGAGGTTGCTATGAGGAAGCTGGGCCAGAGTGTCTATGTTTTCCTTGGACCCCAGCCCCTTTGCTGTTTCCACAAAGACACGGACCAGCTCCAGGCTGCCTAGTTGGCTGGGAAGGAAGACTGGGGCAGACAGGCATGGATCAAGAGGCCTAAGGCACAGCCTTTCTTCACATTCACATAAACTGTGATCTCTTGCAGTGTCTATCAGTCCACAGTCCCTAAGAAATGCTGCTCATGCTCTTCTGCCAAACGACTGAGGTTTGATGAAGTTTACAGGGGAAATGAGTTTGCAGGACTGCAAAGGGTTAGGGTGGAGATGATATTTAGAACTGCTTAGGTTGCTCTCGCCCTCACATTTGCACTTTCATTATAGATGTCAGCTCATATACTCCGTATTGCCAGCCCTCAGTGTATGAGCTGCATGGTTATATTGTGACTTCCTTACCTGATCGGTTTGTGTGCAGATGTAACGTCCGTCTTCAAATCAAGTTGTGTTTAAACCTGACTCCCCAGACCATCTGTCATGTCACCTGCTGCTGTCAAAGCGTTGATGTGGGAGATCAGCGTTAGTGGACAGGTGGTCAAACAGAGCAAAAGGTCAGTGAGGTTAAGCAAGGCGTGTAATCTGGGGTTGCAACAAATGATAATTTCTATTATTGATTAATCCGCAGATTATTTTCATGATGAATCGTTTAGTCTATGAAGTCTTAAATGACAAAGAAAAAAAGAAAAGCAAACCGATGAATCGATTCTCAAAATAATTTAATTCAATAGGCTTATTGACTGATCGTTGCAGCTCTAATCCAAACCGACCCAAGCTTTGTGAGCTATCATCTCCTGAACACTGGCCAAGTTGCAAATACCTTCCTTTCCAAAAAAATTCTCACCCTGATTGACTCTGGATGAAAAATAGTGTAACTGGAGTCTTAAAACCTGCGTTCTGCCAATTGTCCAGATGTTTCCAAGGGCCTGGGAAGGGAAGGCTGAATTAGGATACTCGGGTCCAACTGAAGGAACGCATGCTTTGTCCGACTACTATTAATCAGTGTTATTTTCCTGTGTTTTCCTCAGGGGATCGCACTGTCTTGCTGAACGACACAGAACATCAGGTTGATTTCAAGTCCCACCAATGGTTCGGCGCCACTGTGCGCTCTCATGGTGACACAATTCTGGTAAGGCGACCCTCTGAGAGATGTTTTTTGGGGGGTGGGTTAGAGAAGGATTGGAGTTTCAGCTTCGTGCCACACCACTGGTGTTCTCCGCTGTTATGACTGGGGCTTTCTACTTCGAGGGATGTGTCACTCTGACGTCAGGGGGAAAGTGCATGTTCTCTGTTAGAAATTTGTTTCCCAGATTATTGCCCATTAAGTTGTTGTCATCCAGGTTCAATTTTCACCTCCAGTCTCGACACACTGCTGTAAAGAAATGTTACGCGCCCCCTCTGTGACATCAAAGTTGAGCCGTCCATTGTTTGGTCTGATAGTAAGGGTTGTGACCTGGGTTGAGTTACGTGACTGCTCTGCTCCAGATGTTCCACTGACCTCTCCCTGGGTCTCCTCCTGAGTTCACCAGGGTGTTGTTGCAACTGGAAAAACATCTACCTACCTAAAAGCTCACTCCATTTGTCACCCCATCTCCCCCCCTCCCCCTTTCCTCTCCGCCAATCACCATCTCTCTGCACCTCCTCTCTACCCCAGGCTTGCGCCCCTCTCTACTCCTGGCGGACTGAAAAAGATATCCCCCGCTCCGATGCCACAGGAACCTGCTACCTCTCAGCCCATAATTTCACCAAATTTGTGGAGTATGCTCCCTGCCGTACAGGTAACTGTCACCTCTCTTTCAAATTTTACACTGACATTAACATTGATTGTTTTATTTCTCATAAATATTGCTTATCTTGATATGACAGCTGTCCTCTCTGTAGGAGATGGATAAGGGAAACTCTTTATCTAGGATTTTAAGTGAATATTATTTGCTCATGCAGTGCTGTTGAAACCAGAAGCCCCCGTTTATTTTATTAAATAATTCTTACAGCAAATAGGTCTTGATACACTTCTCTACTCCTGTGTGTTTCAGAGATCAGTGATGCGGTGGGACAAGGTTACTGTCAGGGAGGATTCAGCGCTGACTTCACAACGGTAATAACTATATTCCTGTTCGTGAACCACAACGTTTCTGGGGTAATCTTTCCCCTTTTCATTGTAGTAATTCACAGGCTTTATCTTTCAGGATGGCAAAGTGGTATTGGGGGGGCCAGGCAGCTACTTCTGGCAAGGTATGTGGGGCATACCAACCAACAACATGAAAATAATAAAAACCCAGCATCAAAATATCCTTCCAAGTTTATTTCAATTTCTCTTTGGTCTCTTAGGTCAGGTGATCTCTGCAGCTAAGGAGGACATTATCAAAGCGTACTACCCAGGCTATTTTATGCAGTCAGTGGAGAGCCAGATCCAGACCAAACAAGTCCAGGCTGAACACGATGACAGCTACCAAGGTAAGAGTGCCTTTATGATAACTGCACATTCGCACATGCCTTCATTCATTTGCCATGCAAGCTGAGGCTCATGTCTGTACTTTCACTTACAGGCTACTCTATTGCTGTTGGTGAATTCAGTGGTGATCAGGTAGAAGGTAAGTCAATAAAACATGGTATGTGTCCTCATGGCCAATGTTAGATGAGGCGTGCAGGAAGCAAAACGCATACGAGCAGTCACATAGCAATGTAAACATTACAGCTGAAGTGAACTGAGGTCAGCTTCAATACTTAACATTATTATTGAGCTGGAAATGGCTTCAGTACTGGAATTCTCTGATACCCCTGCTGGGCTTGACCTGCGCATTTTCCCTCCTAACTTTTTGCTTCTTCTCTCTGTGCACCTCTCAGATTTCGTGGCTGGTGTTCCAAAAGGACTCATGCTTTATGGTTCGGTAAGAAAGCTCACTTTCATCTTGGAGCTTTTAGAATGAGACTTTGTACTGATACAGGAGAGTGAAAGAAAGAAAACAGCCTTAGTGACATTATCACAGTAGGAATATCTTTTCCGCCGAATTCCATACCAGAGACTGTGCTTGTATTAGACGATATAAAAGGACGTTCACCATATGTGGCTGCTTTGTTGCAGGTGTCTATTCTGAATGGCACAGATCTGAAGACCATAATAAACTACACTGGCGAGCAGGTGAGTCAAAGAGCTCTTATCGCCGCCCTCTACAGAAAGCTCCTTCATGCTCCACTTACTCTGTGTTTTCTTCACTTGGCTCCTGATGAGAGCTCTTAATTTGTTGAGTCAGTGTAAAAAAAAAAAGTCCTTTTGTGACTGTATTTTGGTCTCTTTCGTGGTTTGCTGTAAAGCTCAATTATTGAGAGGGAAAGTGCAATTTGTGTAAATGGTTCTGGGAATAGAAATGCACTGAGCTTGCTGAAACTAATGATTGACTCAGCTGAATAAATGAAATCACAAGTGAATTTGTTTACACTCTGGTGTTTTTTAGACTTAGGTTCATGAAGGAACATTTAGAACATGAAACTGACCTGGGACAGAAACGGCACCAAACTGCTGAACCTGTAAAACGCATCAAGCCTTCATGTTTCCTTTAAGTCCCCATTTTTTTCCTGTAAAACAGAAAGCAAGTCGGAAGCTTGCAGTAACATGAAGGTCTTGCATTATCTAGGAACAAATCAAATATTGTTATTGCCATTGATGGTATTGCCATTTGACAATGAGATTTTCATTGGTCAAAGTAATGCAAATACTTTTGTTTACAGATGGGATCATATTTTGGCTATGCAGTGGCAACGACTGACATCAACAATGATGGGTGAGTAGTAGCCTTGTCTATTTTTCTCACCCTCCCTGTCTTCTTCTGTCTCTTTCACTCTTTCTTGCTAGATAATTACCTGGCACGATCTAGATTGGATGCCACCAACAACCCATTACAGGCATTGATGTGTCTGAGCTTAAATGAGTTTGTGCAATTTTCCTTTGTGGTCTGCAGGATGACTGACCTGTTGGTGGGAGCTCCCATGTTCATGGTCCGAGGCTCTGATAGCCGTCTGGAAGAGATGGGCCGGGTCTATGTTTACCTACAGCGTGGCCCCCTAAACCTGGAGCTCCACCCATCTCATCTGACAGGAACCCAGGTGTTTGGGAGATATGGAAGCACCATTGCACCATTGGGAGATCTGAACCAGGATGGTTTCAATGGTAAGAATGGGGATTTTAGAAGGGGGGCTGATGGGGAAAAAATGAAATAAAATTAGTTAGCATCATGATTTATTGTTTCTACATCTTACTCGTATGAAAATGAAATTCAAATGGTATACAGAAGAGTTTTAAGTATAAAAACTGTAAGTAGAATGAACTAATTGATTTAAAGTTTTATAAAGTGGAAAATACAGTAAGTAAATCAATTGCGAACAAAGGTAAAAAAGTAGGTCTGGTAAAAACCTAAACAGAAACTCCGTCTACTCGTGAACTACAAAGGAGAGGCGGAACGTACCAATCTAAAAAAAAGAGTGGGAAGCAGAATAGTCCAAGTGGTGCTGGCCATTTTTAATAATTCCATTCTATTGACGAATGTAACTTATTTGATGATTGAAGGTTTGGTTTGGTTAACTGTCAACCCAGACAAACCTTTAGGCCTATTAGCTTCACTAGTGATAGTGATATGCCTTGGGATGGCAATGTTGGTTGGTTGGTTTAAACCATTGGCTGTATTGCTATAAAATTTTGTGCATTTCATTTCATTGTTAATTTGCTAAAACTTTGATTTATGACCAAACATCAGCAAAACTAAATACATGATTTGCCTCAGCTCTACTTTGTGTTTAGGCTACTGCTAATTAGCAAACATTAGCATTTAGCTCAAAGCACAGCTGTGCCTAACTAGCCTCAAGATGCTGACTTTAGACTTTAAGTCTTTTTACTAAATGGAATATTCAGCCAATATAAGCTACTTTCTCTGTTAACTTCAGCATTATTGACGGGGCTACTGTGGCTGCAGTCTAATATTTTTCTTCCTCGGCAGACGTCGCTATCAGCTGTCCGTTTGGAGGGGAGGACCAGCAGGGACTGGTCTACATCTATAATGGATACTCAGAAGGGCTCAGGGAAAAGCCATCTCAGGTGATCGCTGGCCAGTGGGCTGCCGGGACTATTCCCGCCAGCTTCGGATTTGCCCTCAGAGGTGCTAAGGACCTGGACATGAATGGATATCCCGGTGAGTGAGGCTGGAATTGTGCAATGACCATCAGTAACTTTTTTGTCTTTTTAGTATGTTCTCTAATTGTGTTGCTTTATTTCCTCAGATCTCATCGTTGGCGCCTTTGGTGTCAATAAGGCAGTTCTCTATAGGTATGTTGTTTTGAATCATATCCTGCATGTAATCATGCAGTCTGTTTGTGAAAGAAGTAGTTTGACATTATGAGATATATGCTTATATCAGGAAAATCAGTCATGTTTACACTAATCATGAAGCAAGAGCTAGCAAAAAGTTAGCTTAGCAGAAACACTACAAACAAGGAGAAATGGCTAACATGGCTCTGTTCAAAGGTAAAAAAAAAAATCAGCACTAAAGCTCACTTTAATTAATACATTTACACCAGTGTGTAAAAATGTAGGTTGCTGCTTCCCTCTGTTTCTAGTCTTTATGCTAAGCTAAGCTAACCGTATCCCTAACAGACAGATGTGAGAGTGGTATCAATCTTATTTAACGCTTGCCTATAAAGTAAGAACATTTCCCAAAATGTCAAGCTATTCTTTTAAGCCAGTAAAAATTTAAATAAACTCTTTGACGAATGAATCTTCGATTTACATTTTTTTTGTTACCCACAGATCCCGCCCAATAGTTAACACCAGCGCCTCTCTGACAGTTTACCCCACCATGATCAACCCTGAGGAGAAGAACTGCATGGTCACTAGTGGAAACACCAGTATTCCTGTTTCCTGGTGAGTGTTCAGCTTGTCCAGCTCCAAAATTCAGCTTCCTGTGACTCAGGCTTCAGTACTGCTTTGTTGGTATTTTTTTTTTTGACCCAGCTGCACAAAGATGCGCTTCCCCATGTCCCCCCACATCCATAAACACTCTTATCTTGGCAGGAAGGTCTGATAAGGAATATCCTTTCCATCAGCAGTCATGGTATTAATTTGCACTGAGAGCTGCTTTTATCTGACCTATTTTCAAAATCGCACAGTTTCTGTTGCGGAGCTGAGAAATAACATGCTGAATAGCAGCATTGTTAGCAGTTTTTGCCCTGCTCCCAATATTCCAGAAGAGGGGAGAGGAAACAGACGACGGTTGCTCGCTGCTTGACATGGTTGACACTGCGCTCACGTGTCTGCTTCTCCCCCCCCCCCCTTTTTTTTCAGATCCTGATCCATAAAGGAAACTCTTGTATACACATGTGTCTTGATTACACTACGTTGCTTGGTGATGAGGAGTTTTTTTGTGGGGGTGAAAGCAGAGCACAAGCCGTAATGGGAGGGAGGGAGGGCGGGAGGGGAGGAGCTGGAAGGTTTTTGCTGTTGCTTTGAATGAGATATTGTTTGGTGGTGGAACACAGCTGGGAAACATCAGGACACGTAGACTCCTGTGAGCGTGCGCACACAGTCGTGCAGAAACGGGAGCATATATATGAAGTTATAACAACTCCTTGAAAAGAAGTTCTTCTACCCTCTGTGTCTCTCTGTCTCATTTTTCACATCTCTTCCCTTTTCTATGTTTTTTCCCCCAACCAGATTTCCCTTTATCCTCTCTCATTTCTTCCAATTTTTGCTCTGTGCCTCTTGTGTGGGTTTACTAGTAAAAAAGACTGGGGGTTGTGGGGTTGTAGGCTTTTGGACAGCAGCAGTGTGTTGTGCGGCTGATGTCATGGGAGAGAGCTACAGGCCTATATAGACAGCCATTGACTGGTCAGCCTTGAAACCCGAGTCGTTGCCCAATTTCACCCTTCTTAACTCTGCTAGTCCTTTGTGTGTGTGTGGGGGGGCTGTTGGTGAAAATGGAGACGCACCGATTTATCAGCTTGGCTGGTGAAAGTGGTCAGATGCCAGTATGCTCCCAAACATTTGGCATTTTTTTCATATCATTCTTTGCATTCCCATTACGCCTTGTGTCTTGTAATGTGAACCATGTAAGGAGCTGACATAAGAAAAGTGGGCCACGAGAGGAAGTGAGAGAACAAGCAAAGGGCAAGTGAGGTGTCTTGTGTGTACAGTATATTTGTACTGAATCCCTGCCATAAAAGAACACGCCTTCCTCATTATGTCCTTGTCCCGTCTGTCCAAAACAGTGTCAACCTGAGTTTCTGCATATCCGCTGATGGGAAGCATCTACCAGGCATCCTAGGTGAGCCAATTTTCCACATCTGCACTTTATTACAAGTAAGGAAACTGTCGCATAGCCACCGGTGGTAATGTTTTAAATGCATAAAAGTCTGTAGGTTAAAGTGTTTTGGCGGGTGATGTAGCTTCTTGTATTTTGTTATGACAAAAAAAGGGAGCGCAGTGGGCTAAATATCTTCTGTGATCCACCTTTAATGATCAAACCTCTTCTGTGCTCGGTCCTCTTCCCTATCAACCCCGTAGTTATTATCTCTAATTGCTTCTTCCTTTACAAGAGTTCCCGGTGCCATTAAGTTTAAGTTACATTGACTACATTGTGTGTGCTTCAGAATATTTATGGAGGTCTTTTTTTAAACCTGTCATTATGGGACTCAAGACCATTCATCATGCCATGAATGCTCATTTGTGTGTGTGTTACGTGTTCCAGATTTCCAGGTGGAGGTGCAGCTCGATAGTCATAAGCACAAGCAGAAGGGTGCAGTGAAGAGGGCTTTGTTCTTGGATTCCCAGCAGCCCTTGCTCCAGATGAGTTTGATGGTGCGCCATGGCGAGCGTGTATGCAACCACACCAAGATCTACCTAAAAGTATGTCCTTTTTCTCACGAAGAAAAAAACATGACTGTGATTATTAGTCTTGTGTGCATCTGACAAAAACCCTGGTATGTGTTCTTTTTTTTTTTTACTGCAGGATGAGAAAGACTTCAGGGATAAACTCTCCTCCATTTATGTGGCCTTGAACTTCAGCTTGGATCCAAACGCTGCTGCAGACTCCCACGGCCTGCGGCCCATCCTCAACTATCAGACCACCAACATAATTGAACAGAAGGTATTTTGACGTGCGCTACTTTTCACCGTTCTTCTATCCAGCACAGTTTAAACTAACCCTGAAGTGATCTACAGGGTTTCTAGCGTTGATAAATGGTTGAGCAGTGTTTCCTAACATTGTACATATGGTTCTTAGCCTTGCTCAGACCCATTTTCTGAGCTGATGATAAGAATATCCGGCACATTTAGTAATCGTTCCCTGTATCAGCTTCTGTCCCTGATGAAAGAGTGAGTCTGTTCTTTTGAATGTAAATTCTAAACTGTTCTGCTGGGAAGAGGTCCAAGGTGTCTGGAAAGCTGTTTTAAAACAGTAAATGTGAGCCTTATGTATAGTGGAGTGTTTCCTTTTCCGAGCAGGAATTGTTCTCAGCCTGCTTGGCTGCATAATGGTCCATACTGTAGGTGACTCGTTCCAAAGCTGCAGATACCGAAGGTTGGTAGATATTTCAGGGTGAGGAACAGCCAGGCGATTTGCCCATCTGGATGAAATTGCTCGGCATTTTGCCAGTTTTCCTCTGGCAGCGAGCGGAGTTGATTCAACACGTGGGCATCCTTTCAGCTGTGGCACAGCATGCACCATATGTGAGTTCAGCAACGGCGCCCATCAGCATAGTTTTTATCTCCACCTCTTTTTCCATTGCTCTTTCAATCCTGACGTGTGTCTATCTTATTCCTGTTGGATCAGGACTGAACCCTGTCATTGTTGTATTTTTTTTTTTTTTAGATGTGGGCTATTTCTGAACCGAGACCTTTGAGAAAGGTCTGCCTTAAAATGTTAAACCTGCAAAGCCCCTTTTTCTGCAAAACACCCAAAGAGGGCAAACTTGATCGGTGTATACTGCATGTGTGCTAAAGGGGGACTGGGAGTAGTGTCAGCCTGCCAACATATTTAATTAATCTTGCTTTAGACTGTGTGAACGTAGCAGTATAAAAACAACGAAGGGTGACTATTATACCACAACCTTGGCCTTGATCAGACACATTATGCCCCACTGATATCCCATAAGCTGTGAGAATATACGGCAGACCATGTAACATTTCAGTGACACTGCCAAGTTCTTATTCTCTTTTAGCTTGAGTGAGAATGAGAGATGGTTGATCTGCTCGGCACGGTCTCACTCTCTTGATACTCTTAACATATTCCAGATGTTTCTGTGAACACTTTTGCCATCATAGCATACATTTGTGCAAAACTAGACAGGATCCCAGTTGTTGTCACCTTTCTTAGAACTTGGAAATGTCTGAAACTGTGCATCAAGGCACTCATTGTTCCTAAAATAATAACATCTGACCAAATTAGTCTGAATTTGATTAATGGGCTCCACTCATTTTTTTTGCCAAAGTTAGTGTTTTGATTTCACTACACGATGCTTGCCCTCATTATGTCACATGCTGAGGTCGGTGTTGCTGTTGTTTATCTACAGTGATGAGCCTTCAAACGTTGTTTTCCTGCCCTCCGCAGGCATACAGACCAGGGTGCACATGTGGGCAAGTTAGCATGGCGGTTACCATGGTGTCCATAATTAGAGCCCCTGGATGGTGTAATGACAAGGGGGGGCCCTTGGCTCTCTGTAATCTCCTCCATTTCTATTTATTATCCTCATCGTCCCAAGCATCATCACACTGTCACAGTCGCAGCGGGATGCAATTTAGCAAGCCGCAGGGCTTTCCTTGCTGCTGCCCTGCCACACGTTCAGCGGTCATCCACTTATCCAGTAGTGTTTCTGTTGCTTTGTTGTCTTCCCCTCCACTGTAATCTTTGAACCCACACTTCTGCTTTTCAGGTCAACAGAGATATCCTATGTCTCAGTATGTTCCTCTAGGCTCCTCCCTCTCCATATGATCATATACTGCTGTGGTCCGCTGGGTGGTGTAGCGTGTGGTGAAAGCGTGGTTTGCCACATAGCGCTGTGATGTGGAACGCTGGTGAGAGCTGGGAGCAGGCAGCTTTGTGCTCAGCTCCACAGGAGTATCTCCTCTGGCACGGTCTCTGGGCCTGGCCTCTTCCTCCGTTCATCATTTCCTTCTGTTGCAAACAGAAAGCATGTGTGTGTGTGCTGGGACAGCTGGTTCAGGGGGGAGTGGCGTCTGCGCCTGTCATGACCTCACTGAGTCAGTCATCATCCCTCGGAGCCACATTGTTTTTAACTGATGTGCAGTGATGGTGTCTGGTAGATGGAGGGGAGTGCAGGTGTGTGTGTGGGGTGGTGGTCGGGAGGCAGGGGAATATATTAGTCATACCACATGTCGCATCTTGCTAAACACATCCTGTTGTCTCCCTTAAACAGATACTCGATTTATCTTGTGTGCCTAATTCTCTTCACATGTAAGAGACGTGTGTTTAACTCAGAACCCACTGTATGATCATCCTGGTCTGCAGCCTGTTAAAACTTTAATCACCCCCAATGTGTGTTTTTTAGGCTCAGATTCTTTTGGACTGTGGAGAAGACAACATCTGTGTTCCTGACTTGAAGCTGGCAGTCCACGGGTGAGTCTGTTCATATATCTAAAAAAAAAAACCCCCAGCACGTACAGATTTCTTTTTTTTTTTTTTAATACTTTCTTTTTTTCTATACAATTTTAATATGTGCAGCTTAGTTGCTACCAAGTGTCCAATTCATAGATCCACCATAAAAAAAATTCTTAGCTAAACAAACAGAGAGAACAAATCAACATACAAACAAACACACATTCAGATGTGTTAACTATATCATTGACCTAAATAAAAATGGACAATGTGTCTCTACTTCCTCGCACTGTACGAAAGTGAAGCCAAACTATCCTGGATACGAGTGCTGCCATCGTGTGCAGGTGACATCATTTGGAGCCAGAGTCTGCGCAGTAGTAATTGGGCGGTGGAGCTGCAGTATCGAGTTAGCATACACCCGCCCAACTCAATCGCAAGCATGGTTCAGCAGTCAATCATGATGTTTTGCCCCCTTTTTTATAGCATGGTATAACTACGTAATTAAAACCAACCTTTTCAGAAACACAAACTCTTTAACATGTTTGACATTAACATGATAAAAAAAAACTACCTAAAAGGACTGAAACCATCTTTGGGAAAAATTTATTTGAGGTGTATTTTAAGTTTTTATTTTGGCCCATGTCCTATCTGATAACGTTGAGGGGGAGGGGTTTATGAGCTATACTGCAGCCGACCACCAGGGGGTGATCAAGATGTTTTGGCTTCACTTTTGGGAATCTCTCAATTTGTCCATCTTTATATACAGTCAATGATACATATATGCACTCATATATACACACACATACATCCCTGCATACATACATACTGTATATACTTATATATAGTAGATATACATACATTTACACATAAATTTACACATTTATGCACTTATACATATACATTTACGGTCAAACGCATATACTATACATGTGTGTATGCACACCCGAGCGTACATACTAATTACAGGGAGTTGTCATTTACTCTGTAATATGTTCATCCATCTGTTTGAAGATGATGTGGCACCATCTGACACATCTAGTTAAAGTTTCCCATCCTCTAAAATCCATCTAGTCTTAAACATTTCTTCCATATTCCTTATTTTGTGAGTCACCTTCTCCATAATTTGTACTTCTTGATTCATATCTTTCCATTTCATTAGATCTGGGGTTTTAGTTTTGTTTTAGTTTAGTTCAAAAAGTCCACCTTTTTGTCATTGTTACTGAGGCCAGTTGGAGGTTTTCCCAATATGATTTTTTGTTTTGTTTTTGTTTTTAAATAGAAAGGTTTTTATAATGATTTTAATAATTTGCATGAGCAAAAGATATGCAAATAATTTGCAATACTTTCACCACAGTTCCTCCAGCACTAAGAGCTTGAAAGCATATGGGTTTCAGGAAATGAATGTGATTGATAATACATGGTAAACTGTGAACAGGGTCACTGACGCTGAACTCTTCACCTCCACTCTGCAAATTGGCCCTTGGATTTGAGTGCTAAAGTGTAAATGCAGCTGTTTTTGTTGTTCCGCTGTTTTGTTTGGTTTAGCATACCAGAGAGTGATGTTAATAGCCACAGTGCTGCAGCAGAGTAGGGGTACACCGTCCTCTGAAAACAGGAAGCAGGTCAGCTCTACAGGTGTTATGACAAACAGTTAAGGGGGAAAGACAGGAGAGATGAAAGGGATCTATTTGGAAAGTATGGCTGCTGCGTGCCAGAGTCCCAAACCCGCCTGCTTGTGAAGCCGTCGGGAGTACCCTGCCCGCCACACTTTGATTCAAGAAATCTGTTAGCAGTTTTCACAAAAATAACAGCCTCCCTGATACTCCCTTCTCCGCTCTGTCATTTTGATTTCACATTCCTATATTTGTCTACCATCTGCCTCCATTTCTTTAATAAATAGCTGATGCATCACTTGTGGAACCACCTGCTGTGAGTGCGTGTTGCGCTCCATCCAAGTGCAACCCCACAAACTGAGCGGTTTGTGATTAGTGCAATTAGAATAATAGCTTGATGTTTTTGTCTCTGGCTTTGTAAATTAATAGAGCCTAATAATAGCAGTTAGAGGGGGTTGACGGCAATGATTCAGTGGAATCTCCATCATTCCTGTAATGTTGTTTCTTCTGTTGCACTGCCAAAACACATAACCTGTTAGAGCAAGGGTCCCTCGGGGGAGCTTTGCGGTTTTGTGGAGTTTTCTAATTTTGAGCCATTTGTTTGGTTTAAAAAGTGCACTGCCAGTTAGAATCAGGGTACGG
Organism: Hollardia meadi; assembly: GCA_037974645.1. Taxonomy (NCBI): domain Eukaryota; kingdom Metazoa; phylum Chordata; class Actinopteri; order Tetraodontiformes; family Triacanthodidae; genus Hollardia; species Hollardia meadi. The sequence goes on along the minus strand of JBBPCS010000480.1, from coordinate 13,167,890 downwards.
TTGACTCGCAGGCCGGCAGACGATCACCTTCAGAAATCTTCTCTCTCTTCTGCTCTTCTGCACTGCTTTATGAACGCGGGCTGTAATTAAAAGCGTCTGTGTGGCCCTCTCTGTGCGGAGGGTATCATTGTTCTTAGCTGTGGAGAGAGGTGGAGGGAGTGAGAGATGACGAGGAAGGGGGAGGTGTTTTACAGTCCCACGTTCTGTTATGCAGCATGTATGACTTTATGACCACATCGGAAAAGTTTTCATTTAATGTGGGAGGGGCTTTGCGAGATGAATCTAATTGATGTTTCCTGCAGCTGGGCACTAAAGAATGGATATACCAAGCACAAAGCCTGAAAATTTATTAGCTTCATTAAAGCAGCAGCAATTTATTGACCTCTCATCTGCCATTAATCACAAACAAGGAATGTCATTGTTTACTCTTAAAACAGTGTAACACAACTTCATCCATGTTTATTTGTCTGAGGAGCCCTGGCACCATTTAACCTGACCATTGACCCCATTAGTAATCATTTCTTCTTTGGTTTGGTCCTCAGGAACAGGAAGGAAGTCTACCTGGGTGATGACAACTCGCTAACCTTGACTTTCAATGCCCGGAATGAGGGTGAGGGAGGGGCGTACGAGGCAGAGCTGTATGTGGTGCTGCCCCCTGAAGCTGACTACAGTGGAATTGCCCGCAATAATGAGGTGACAAGAAATGCAAGACACAGTCAAAACCCACAACTTCCAGCGACTAATATGCCACTCGAGACATGATTCTGGTTGTTGGTCTTTTTCTTGGCGATTGTCCTTTGCCGTGGTTACACCAATCTATCCTCTTGTTTCTCAGAGCCTGACCCAGCTGACCTGCAGCTATGAGACCGAGAACCAGACCCGTTACCTCAGCTGTGATTTGGGCAACCCGATGAAGTCTGGCACCAGTGTAAGGACGCTGTCCCTTTAGCTCCATTAAGGGTTGTTGTATCTGAAGCGTTTTAATGGAGAGAAACAGTTGACACAACACCATGATCTCCTGCTCTTTGTAGAAAAAAAAAAGTCGTCTGTCATCCCCAGATCGGGTGTGAACAGCACAGGAAAGGCTGGCATGTGTTAGGAAATGTTGTGTGAGCAAGTACAGCCTCCAACTGTGTCCAGAGTTCCCCTTTTTAATGGTGGAATCAGATGGTGGCATGCTTTTAATAGGTCTGTAGAGAAAGACTACATGTTAACTGGATGAGATAGACAGACTTCTCCATTTAAAAAAAACAGTTTGTTGGTGTAGAATTTGCTCACTTGTCCTCTGGGAAGGTCTCAAATTGTGGCTTTATTGATCTGATGTGAATGAGATGTAACTAAAAAAAAAACAGACTGACACACCCAAGAACATTACATATGTATGCATCAGAGGATAGGATGAGTAGAGTAGAGAGGGGAGCACTACTTTACTGCCTGAGGGTCCTTTACAGCAGGGGTCCCTTAACCTTTTGTAACTTAACGCCCACTTCTTAACGACCACGTTCCCAAAGGACATTATCTAGCTATCACAGTTGTCTCTACGTGATGATTTGTCGTGATTGTTGTGGAGATGTCCGAATATAACTGGTCGTTGAAATTGTGCGTTTGAATTTCTAAACATAATTAGCTTTGTAAATGATCCCCCCATTGGCATTACCAATGCTTCCGTGTCCAACTAAATGGTACTCTGAGAGATTCTACAGTTTCAATTACTTCTTTCTTCTCTACTTGTTAGGTTATGGAAAAATGATGATGATTAATATGTTGGATCTTTGATCTCTTTGCAGCTGTGGGCAGGTCTGCGCTTCACAGTGCCACGGTTGAAGGACACGCACAAAACTGTTCAGTTTGAGCTGCAGATTCGCAGGTACAGCTCAATGTGAACTTACATCAGAGACACTTTATATGATACGTGTTGATTCTGAAGTCGGCTGCTCTCGAATGACATCAGCTAATTGGAATCTTTTTCTTCTTCTCTCCGTTTCCACAGTAAAAATGAGAATAATTCCCACAGCGAGGTTGTACCCTACAAACTGGAGGTGGTTGTTCAGGCTGATGTCATTCTACAAGGGTGAGTCCAGTGTTAGGTTTCCCTCATTTGAACTTTTGGAAATTCATTAACTCCCTGGTGCCTCCTGACACGTGTTCTGACATCCCCCATTTTTCTTTTTTAAGTGTGTCTCGACCAGATAAGGTCTTCTTCCCGCCAGTCAACTGGAAGGTGACCAAAAACTATGGAGTGGAGCAGGACGTCGGACCTGCAGTGGAACACATCTATGAGGTAATCAGTCATGTTCTTAGCTGTGCAGACTCAGGGGGGGCTGAGCAGATTGGGTTGGAAAGCAGATCCTACCGTTCATAAAGCAAGTCTGCCTCCCAGGGCAGCAAGGAAGGAACACAAGAAAATGTACTCCAGATTACCTAGTGTGATTTTTTTTTTCCCATTTTCACTTGAGAGCGTGGTGAGATTTAACAAAGCTCTACTTTCGGTGAACTATTTGTCGGAAATGTGTCGAATATGAAAGTTTCAGCATGGAAATGATCAAGCTGCTCTTGAAGTCTTCTAACGCTTCACATACTAAAGTTTCCCATTTAATTTCCTTTTTCCAGCTGGTGAACAACGGGCCCAGTCGGATCAGCCACACCCTGCTTGAGCTGTCTTGCCCCCTCAGTGTCCAGGGTCACAGTCTCCTCTACCCCCTGGAGTTCTCCACAGAAGGACCCATCAACTGCACCTCAGACAAAAACATGAACCACCTACACCTCAAAGTAAGTCTCGCGTGCAGATGCACACCTCTCAGGGTCACGGGAGGCTAAATCAGATAGTGAACATCTCCTGCCAATTCCATGTCAGATGTATTATTAACAGTTGGGTCGTCCTGTTGGTTGGCCCACACCCACCTCCTCCTCCCAGCTCCTCAGCCCCACCCAGGATACTTATCCCACCACCTCTTTGAAGTTCCAGTTCTTCCCCTATGCTCCGCACAGCTTGATAAACCACCTCACCCAGCTGTACGCTCACTCATTTTCGACATCCATCGACGCGCCCCCTTATACCAAGTTGTAGCTTTCATGGCAGTTGTTTATGTTTACATTCGAAGCTTGACATATGTTGAGCAGGGTTGTGAGTGGTCATCCGTCTTAGCTGTGATCTAATGTTTTTTTTTCCCTGGTGAATTGCTAAGTATGGTGTATCTCCACGGGAATCCATGTGGCGTAGAGCTCACATGCTTCTGATTAATGACAAAAAGCCTCAGGGTCATGTTAGGTCTCACATTGACCGAAAGGGTGGTGTGCTCTTCTGCCTGGTGAGGTCAGCGTCGTTGTCGTCCTAATGGTGTTTTGTGCTCTCTCCTCCTTTAGCTCCAGCACAAATCCACAGAACCACCTATTCTGGCTCTGAAGGCAAATGAGCACCATGTGGTGAGGAGGGACGCCCACAAGAATCAACTCGCTCATTTGACTAACCTGGTAAGATACTGAAAGGGGAATTGTCCGGTTCTATAAATAAAACCTATTGTGCATGCATAGATGAGCATCATTAGGCCATTAGTGACATCTAATGTAATAGATGACTTGAGAGTGAGGAAATAAGGAGCTTGAGTTTACAGTCGAGGGTAAATGAGGTTATGTAGTTAAACATCAGCTCAGGGCTCTGCATTGAACAAATGAAACAGAAGGTGTAAACAATATACTTCGCTGCATTTCCTTAAGGTAAGTGTGCAGGTCTGGATCTATTTTGGTGACACTGGCCCTGATCTTATATGAGGCTCCTGGGATTGGGTAATTAGGTTATGATGCCGTTAAAAGGGAAGGGTCAGAGGGCGCAGGCTTGTCCCGCTGTGGTGATTCACATTAAAGAGCCTTTAGTAGTGGTGGAAGGGTGGAAAGGCTGAGAAGACACGGGAGGCTTTTTGTCAGTGATGCACTGGTTACGTCACAGGCTGCTCTCTAATTTTCGGCTCTGCGTCTTGCGAGGGACCCGAGCCCCCACACACTGGCCCTATTGATGGACGCAGCTGCAGGTAGCTTCTGTCTCTGCCACCGTCTGTGGATACCTGCCTCCACCAAAGAGGTCTTTGTCCGTGCGCCTGTCGCTCCTAACTGTGCTCGTTTATCAAGCGTGTCCAATGACACGTCAGTATGAAGGAACCCTTTCTCCCGTTTCTCCTGTGTCTGCACTTCTGTTTTGTTTTTTCATTCAGGAGACAGACATCTCGCTTCAAAGTGTCTCTTTCTTCTTGCAAGCGTGTTTTAGTGTAGCAATGCTTGGACGAAGCTGTCAGCCTGGGTCATAGTGTGAGAATTGAAAATGACCTGCCTAGTCTTTGAAGAGCTGAGCTCCGCATAAAGAACAAAGGACTGGCTTTAATTGCACTAACAATCAAAAGGCATATCATATATTTAAAAAAAGATTTCTGTGTGTGTGTGTGTAATCCACAGGTAATATTGATGATAATTAACATTTCGAACTGCATTATTACCTAATATAAGAAATGAACACCAGCTAAAGGTATTTTTTTTTAACAACCTGGCAGACCAAAAGATGTCCTGATGATCTATAACTGATCTATACTGAAACAGTGGGCGTGCACGATCTGGCCAAAAAGTAACATCACAATCCCTTCAATCACGATCTGAATTGCAATAACATTGCACTAAAAATAATTTTTTGGCACAAGCTCCTCATCTGCAAAGTTGATAACTGTGACTCGCATTGAATTGCTTATAATACATCACCCAAGGAAGAGGCACGTTAAGTATGACCATACCCATTCAGTTGGCTACATCACTCTATTTGTATACCGTGTTCTCATAGCGTGAATCTTCTGGTCTATGAGGTTATGTTACGTTTGGAAACAGAAGTAAGAGGACAGTAAATTCTGGTCGCGTCCAAGATTGATCACTGTCTAAAATCATCAGATTGCTTAAAGCTAAACATTAGTGAGATCTTTATTAACCATTGATGAAGCCATTAGTTACAACTTGGGCTGTTGTGATATACCTGTATTGTTTGTTAACCACGATATTTAAAAAATAAAAAATTGATATTGTGTTAATAATAATACATATCTGATAATATTGTGGAACTAATCCAGCACAGATATTAGGCCTTGTGGATCGTCTGGTTACCTTTTCACTATTCATTAAGTGCAATTTTTCTTTTTGCACGCTTTTGTAGAGTTGTGGTACAGTCTCTCTCTCTCCACCTCCCTACACTCAACCTCTGAGTGTAATTTATTTGCCAAAATAGAGACAAAACACACAATAAACAAAGTTAAAGAGGAATCGGCCCTAGCCCTAGTTGCAGCTTAAAAACCCTTTTCTAAAGGGTTAAGCTAAAGCCCTTCATAAAGAGTGTCTTATCAGGAAGTGGTACCGTTTTATTTTTGCTCCTTATCACTTCCAAAAGCAATTTTTGTGCCATGCATTTTTTGTGTGGCTGTTTAGAAATTGGTTAAACTATTCTTTTGTCTGACCAATACTACAGAATCCACATGGAGACATAAAACAGAGCAGTCCTCAGATTGATGAGAAGCTGGGCCCGGCACTTGTTTTGTGGGATGGACTAGATGATTAATCGACTCATTATTTCAACACTTTTTTACAAAGTGTCAACCTTTGCTGGCTTGGTGTGTACAGAAGCTGTGTAGTGAGGCCAGACTGTTATTTTATGAAGCAGTGGGAACAGCCGCCACGCCACTTAATCCCACCGGGGAGGATATGCAAGTCTGAGGCATCTTTGGCACTGGTCCATGTTCATGTCATTTCTACAAACCTTTGTGGCTCAGGTGCCCTGTGGCATCAAGGAGGTCTGCCAGGAGGAAATGGACTGATATACCTGTCTGTCTGAATACCCTAATTAAGTCTGTCTAAGACTGAGCCTAAAGGAGCTAGGCACGTTCTCTCTTCTTCTCCTGTGTTTGCCCTACTTGATGTAATAAGTAAACTAATCCGCTTCCGCAGGAACCCACCGAAACCTCTCAGTCTGGTTGGTGGTCTAGCTACAGCAGCAGCAGCTCTAAAACACCGTGTTCATGTTCTAAACTGTTAAACGTACCAGGCTGCATTATGGGGATCTAATTAAGGCTGTGTATTCTACAGTCTTGAGAAAAACGGGTTGGTTTTCGTGGTTGGGCAATAATGTGGCGAGTGGTGCATGCTGCATTTTTACAGTCTCATGACATTCCTTCAATCTAATTTGAAGCAGGCGTGGAATAGAGATCATAACATTGGGCTCTTTGTTATGTTTATTTGACCTGCAGCATTAACAGGGCTGTTATTTGTCCTTCCCATGCGTTCGTCTTATCTGCAATTAAGCTATGTGAGCCAGGTTAGTTAAGGTTCGTGGATTGAAGAAGATTTAAGAATGATTTAAACAAAACATATTTAGCATTTAATTGACATTGTCTCAACTCCTTTCTCTCTGCTCTTGTAGTCCTGTTCTGACGCGGAGTGCTGGGTGCTCCAGTGCAACGTGGGTCTGCTGGAGAAGGGGACTACTGCTATCCTCAAAGTGCGCTCACGCGTCTGGGCTGAGACCTTTGTTGAGGTTTGTTGGGAAAGATCTATGCCTTCCAATCTCCCACTAGACATGAACCGTACACGAACGCATGTTCATCAGAGGAAAAGGCTGTGCACTATAGATTAGTCTTTTCCCCGCTGCTGCCTGATATGTATTTTCTCATGTCAGGCTTTGTGCAGGAAGTAAGAAGCCACTTTTCATGAAAAAGAAAATGTTAAGCTTTATAACCTCAAATATAGCAAAGACAAATAGCTGCAGTAGTCTGCCTAACATATTCGTTTGTGTTGATTAGGCATCGGCACTAGATTTGGATCAGTTCTTAAGGCTGCCAGTATGCACAGCCTCGCATGTTTGCTTCAACAAATGGGACAACAGTTGTGAACTGAGAATCTAGATTGCAGACTGAATGTGCAGACTGCAGTTTCTACAAATGTACATTTTTATGTCTGCCTGCCATGTTTTAGCTATACACTATTTACCAACCCCTGCATGCTGTAAAACAGGGCAGATACTGCATTTAAAATACATTGTCTGGTATCACAGTTTCTCCTAGTAAAGGAATGCTGGAGGGATTTTTCTTTGGAAGAGGCACACGTGCTTTGTCGCCACCTGGTGTATAACAAGTGGATTGCATACATTTTGAATCATTTAAAAAAAAAAATTTGACTTGTGTTGTTATTTGCTTCAGAGAGCTTACAAGCAATATGTGCTGGAGTGCCTGGCCAGATACAGCGTGAAGAAGATGCCTTACGCCATCCTACCCAAACATTCTCCCAGGGGACACAAAAAGGTATTTAGAGATCTTTTTTCATTCATTCATTAGTCGTTCCAAATGGCCTGATGGTCTTAATTTTCTTTGTCGAGTCATACTGACAAACTGCTTTTGTCCTCAGGTGGTGACACCAGTGGTGTGGAACAAGCCAGATATTGAAAACTCAGTTCCTCTCTGGATCATCATCTTGGCCATCCTGGCTGGTTTACTCCTTCTAGCTCTACTCATCTACGTCCTATACAAGGTCAGTGAAATAAGGGTTCTAAAATTCTTGTATAATGTTATACTGTTGAATGAAAGAGTCATAAAAACTGAAATGAAACTGATTAGGTCTGTGCACATTTCTAATTTACGCTTTTTTTCCCCCGAAAAACGTTCCTTGTAGTTCGGCTTCTTCAAGCGATCTCTACCTTACGGCACTGCCATGGAGAAAGCGCAACTCAAACCACAGGCCGCCTCTGAGGCCTAGACGACAACCAGAGCTACCAGAACCAAAGTACTTGGCCATATGATTGCAACGGAGAAACACGATGGAGCATGTAGAGCGGATCAGAAAGCAGTTGAAGAGTGAAGCGAAAGAGACCACTGGAACTCCACTGTGCTGCACTAGATGAAGACAAAAATCCAAAGATCTCCAAGCCTGATGAATGTTGTTGTTGTTTTTTTTCTTTTTTAATTTATGTCTTGTTTGTTGGCAGGTCGGGATTACCAAATAGAACTTTTTCTCAGTGCCTGAAGGCTGTCATGAGACTGAACAACAAGAAAGTGACTGCAAAAAAAATGCAGTGCGATGCCCGTTGGGTTTCATTTTGTGGATTTTTGTGATGGCGAGCTCTCTATTACCCCTTATTTTGGTGCTAATGGTTTCTTATATGTTCTTCGCCTGGCCACATGTAGCATGTGGCAGCCAGGAGCTGTGAATTATGCTGCCTGCCGAGGCCTGAAAGTTTTTTCTCCGGTGTCTCCTGAACATTTCATTTACAGATGATCAGTAAACAGGTTTCGGGTGAAAACAGTTACCTAGCAAAGGCAACATTACCTGCGTAGATGATGAAGCCTGTTCTGTTATAATAGATGGATCTAGATTCAGCTTCGAGTTTTACATAATTTAACCCGAGGTGTTCCCCCGATTCCTCCTTTAATGCATGCTGGGATAGGCTAACCCAGCACCCTGCGGCCCTGAACAGGACAAGAGGGCATAGACAATGCATGGATGGATGTTTCTTAACTGTTCATGAAAATGATCTCTCTCTGCCTCAGGTTGGTGGACAGCGCTGAGTTCAGTTGGTTTTGCACTCAAAGGAAATCTACTGATATAATTCCAAAAGACACCGAAGACTGACTGACTGACCTTCCTTTGAGTTTTGATTTGACTCCTACTGATCACTTTGTTTGAATCCTGTTTGTTCATGTTCAGTTACCAACGGTGGCGTCGCCGTTGTTTTGTAGTCGACTGGGATGGGACTGGAACCACCACAGACCTGTGAAACCTCACATTAGGCTTGACGCGGTGTGGTGCTTCTGTCACAAAAACTGGTGTTCTACTGAAGAATATTTTTTGGGGTTATGGGCTCATACAGCAAGGAGAGCATATGCAAGCAAATGATGCTTCGGGGAAACCACAGAGTTAATGGCCACGGCGTAATGATGTCTTGAAACAAAGGCGGGACAATCAGCAATATTGTAGCCATGACAGAGAGTTTATAGTCTGAGAGGAGGCAGGATCGTCACTCTTTTTAAGTGTCAAGGATCCATTTTCAGCCTACGGTGTGTGTTACTGTGAGATACTGTATTTTTGATTGTCTTTTGAGTAAAAGCTGCCCATGTTTAGAAGGAGAAGTGGCTGAAGTCATCCCACCACCAAAAGGCTACAGGGACTGAACATTTAAAATGCATTGTGTTGGTTTCTTTTATGTGTCATGTACATAGATTTTATGTGCCTTTTAATGTAAATACTTCATGTCTGTGGGTTAGAGTTGGGGCCGTGTGCTTGCGTATATGTGTGACATCATGCATTTGTATGAATGGTATATTTATGAATGTTTGTTTTATGTATGAATTGGTTATTGCCTTTCCCACTGCTTAGCCCTGTTTATCCCTGTCACCTCTGTAGCTCGAGATCGTTGAGGTTAAGCCATTCTGCGTTACTAATAGTCATGAATACGTTCAGTGTTCAGGATGACTTGTTTAAGTGCATGGCAGCGATTAAAATACTTAAAACCTCAGTGGATTAAAAAAAGAAAGAAAAAAGACTAAGGCTGCCATCCAGATGTTAGTGTCCAACAGGATGTCTTGTACCTCTAACAAAGGGATAAAAACTAGGCACTGGGAACTAAATGTTGTTTGGAAGTGCAATATTTGTATTCACCCTTTTTAATATTACAGTGCTTTCTTTTGTTTAATGCTTTGTGACCGAGTTGTGATGAACCAGAGCTTTTTGTGTCAAAGTATGTGAGAAGCACACTTCGACTGAATCGACTAAATCCTTCGCGAGGTTCTGGCTTTTCACTCTCACCTGCTTTCTCGCTCAAGTGTGAAACTTTTGTTAAAAGAGGCTTTTTCCCCCACTTCAGATGTATACTCACCACTTCATCGCTGGACCACTTTTCTGAGTTGTATACCACAGACTGACACAGCAAGACAAACACCAGAACGTATCTGAGTTGAACTTGGGTATGTTGACGTAGTTTGATAATTTATAAGCTCTGCTGTTGCACCTGTCCAAACACCATATTAACCATATGTTTTACATTCGACTGCCTCATCACGGTTTTTTCATAGGGCCCCTCTTATTGGATACTGATTTACTATTAGTCAAATGGTCCACAAAATCCCCACATGGTAATTGATTTGAAACATTTAACATTGTATGGAAATTCTTTACTGAACATGTCAGCCCATTATTTATAATGACAGGGGATCATTTTACTACATCCTCCATGGTTACATCAGGAGAAGGCACTGAGTTCTTTTTTTTTTTTTACATCTTAGCCCATTTTCACTCTCCAGGACTTCCAAAAAGAAGTTGTACATATTTGTGACACAGAAAGTATTTTTGAATTCAAAGGATAACTGATTTGTTGTGAATTTTTTCTCACCCCATATTGGGGAGAACATTTTTGTCAGCAGGGGGGGGGGGGGGGGGGGGGGCCCGG
>JBBPCS010000480.1:13144705-13157427 GCA_037974645.1 Hollardia meadi | reverse complement strand
CAATGTGGAGGTCAATTTTTTCCTGTTATGGTTTGTACTTTGAATAAAATATTTCCCTTTTTACAAATTCTTGCTCTTTATTGAATACACATAACTGAGAAAATAATTTATTTAGAAAACAACATTGTATGAAATTATACGTGTATACGTATATTAGTTTTAATGTGAAAACACAAGTGCACAAAAACTGACCTAAAGTGATTAGCAATGGCAAATATGTGTTGTATGTGTTCCTATGGCCCTATTGTGGAACCACCAGAGTGATTCTTCTACAGACAGCAGTATACAAATAAGTGATTTTTAACACCAAAGACAGACTTTGCTCAACTGTACATGTTGTAACATTGCCTTTGTGAGGGGATCAGTCTTAACCGTGGCACACACACATGCAAAGATGCACACACTGGTGTGCTGTGAGGCTTTTTATATAAAAAGTGTCCCGCAAGTCCCACGAGCACATTTCTCTGGTTCAGCATTGGAGGTCATTAATGTGCATGCAGCACATTTTCACTCTTGACGTTGGGCTGTGCAGAAAGCTTCTCCACGAATGTCCAAGCCCCTTGAATAAGAGTGATTTTCCTCCACACCTCCAGAGGTCCATCTTATTTAGGCGAGAGTGTGGAAGCTTTGTTCACACAGCTACAATCGGTTCTGTGGCTCAGATTTTGTGCCACAGCTTTACAGTCTTTGTACATTTGCAGGTTGATGTCCTAGCATTCTATTGTTCTTGATAGCTGTGTGAGTTTGCGCTGGTTGTCGATCACCTTCAGGTTCTGAATATAGTGCCGGATGTTGCTGGGATTCCGCAGAGGGAGGGCGTGGTCTGAGTCTAGATGAGAAGAATAAATCACTTTTTTACTCTGCACATGCTTAAGAATTTCCTCCTTTTCATTTTTTTTTTTGCCAGAATGTGAAATATGAAAAGGTTTCATGTGAAAAGAAACTCTTTAGCTTACAGGAATTACTGTAACTGGATACAACTAAATATTAAGGCAGATGTAGCTTACATGTAGATATGCGCATAGCAGGCCCTTCCAGAAACATCCGGTCTGCGAGGCCCCTCTGTGGAGACGACGGCGCTGCAGAAGAAGGAAAAAAAAAGAAGTTTAACTACATTATATATCCTACACATGTCATTCATAGCCAAAATCAAGGCATATGCTTGCCAGTACTGTGAGTCTGCTAGCATAACAAGCTCAACTGGATCACTTACTGTAAGGCTGGCTTCTGCATCCTCGCACCATTTTCACTGTCTTAGCCATCATGCGCTGCGCGAATGGGAGGAAAAGAAAACACTTGAGTCAATCTCACTCTGAGGACGAGATTTTTGAGGAGAGTAATCATGCTGAGTAATGTTGCAAAGCAACGTTTTAACCTTACCAGTTTCTCAAAATTGACCAATTTGTCTACATAGTTTGGATTTCCCTCATTGATGAATGTCATGTCTGGGCATAGACAATAACGCAAAGCATGTCAGTAATTTGTGAATTCATTTTCATGGCATTCACAGCTAATGCTTCACAGGCGACGCTGCGGGTATCTGTTACCTTTGAGCAGCAGAGGCATGAAGGGGATGTAAGGAGGACTGAGCTTGGCCACAGCCAGTCTGTAGGCCCTGTGGTTGCGTGAGGGATCCTTAAAGGAGCGGAAAATCAACAGAGCACCATTACAGCTCTTGAAGGTTTTTGGGAAATTACTGAAATGTATTGAAACGAGAGCACACGTTGTAACTTACCATCAACCTCTCATAAGCACAGTAAATTCTTTTTGTCTTGCTGGGGATTCTCTGCAATAGACAATACCAAGCAAATAGTTGCATGAGTCATTACCAATGTTATTGTTTAGTGAACGGTGACACGACATTTAATATCACCATGAATGTTGCATTCTGGGGTTTCCTCACCTCCCAGGTCTTGTAAAGCCTGTGTACTGCACTGTTGCTCAAACCGAACATCACGGCGAAGAATGAATTGAGATTCTTCTGCTCCTTTAATCTGTGACAGGGAGGACATGTGGATATAAACAACTAGGTTTCAGACTGACAAAGTGCTGTTTGTGAAGTGATGTTTGTGTGGTGACGCTGTGAACTGTATAAAGTTTCATTTCATGGCAATCCATCTAATTCTTGTTGAGACATTTTACTCAAAACCCCCGAATGTCTGGACCAAAGTGGTGGACTGACTGACCCCACGGTGCTATCGAAACATGGCTATAAGGTTTTATTAAGCAACTCTTACACTGCAGCAATCTTTATGAACTTCTTGAGCAGAATGGCTCGCTTCACCAGGTCTTCACAGAGGCACAGCTCGGTCACCACCCAGTGCTGCACCTCGTTGAAGCGACGCACAAACCGCTCCAGGTTAGCTGTGATGGCGCCGGGGAATTTATGATGGCCAAATACGTAATAGACGAGCTCCACCTGGAGAGGCGGGAACAATGGGACACCGACATTAATTACACGCACTGTTCAAAAAATGAATAAATGTGGAATTCAAAGACAGGCTGCATTTTTAATGAATGCGATTTGATTCAGAAACATGTGAAGCATTTCAGCGCTGAATGAAACATTAAAAAAAAAAAAAAAAAAAAAAAAAAAATCAGATATCAAGTCCTGTTTTTGAAACTAGTTGATGTCTAAATGCAGGTTTCAGCTTTGGCTTGAGTTAATGATATGATAGATATATGATGAGGCATTTAAAGTGTAACTAAGCAATTTCCTCTTCGTACAATCTCTTTAAATGCTGAGGTCAGATGTAAAATATTTCACCTCATGCATGGCGGTGAAGAGTTCCCAGTCGTAATTGGTGAGTTCAGTGGCAATGTCTTTAGAGCCCATCTGTTCAAGGATGTCAGTTGTTCCTCGCTCTGGACCCTGCTGCTCCTTCAGGGGCATCTAGGAGAAAGAAAATTTAATTTAATTTAAAAAAAGGAAATTGGAGTGGGGTGTGATTAAAGTTTGATGGCTGAAATTGCTTTGAACTAAACCCACCAGACTCATCTGTATGCACCATAAAACATAATAATAATGAAAATATGTCTGAAGTGATGACATTTCCTCCTTTATCTTTAATAAAAAAAAAAAAAAGGTATGGAGAGCTGCCCATTACTCACCAATTGTTCCACTTGGCTGCTTGTGCAGATGAAGAGTCTCTCATTGACTCCCAGGGCTGTGTAGACTGCAGTGGCATCCAGCTTCAGCTGAGCTCTTTCTGCGTGCAGTTAATACATCAAAAACAAATTTTCAGCATAATGAACATATTGAAAACATAATGAAAAATATTGGATGACTAAGGCTAGCAGATCTGAATGCTTTATTCTTCTAAACGGGAACTGGGAAAAAAATATCTATGCACAGGTTGTGTCAATCGATATCTGCGTCCCACCTCCCGTGGAGTTCATTTTGACCAGGATGTGATCTCCGCCACGTTTGACAGTCGCTGACATCACGTCCTGTACAGATGTGTTCACTGGGAGCATCAGAGTGAGAGGCTTGTTGTCTGGCCTGTAGATCTCATACAGCACTGCACAGAGAAGGGACAGAAGCCAAAATGTGAAGATGTGCTGATTTGATGATTGATTGATTGACGTGAGCAACGATGTGTGGTGACGTGTGTTACGCACAAACACACACAGATGCATAAGCTCATGGAAATTCACCTATGTCGCAACATACTCTAGTGACATAGATCAAAACCAGTTCATTGGTGTATCGCTATTTTGATTGATTTGCTTGTTTTAGTGCCTCACTCACCTTTATCTTGCGCTCTGATTGGTTGTAACCTCCCCACTGGCTCCTCGCAGTTTGAAAACCAATCAAATTGCTGGTTCTGTCGACGGCATGAGAGTGACTCAGCAAGTCGGTGACATTAAAGTGACAAACCACAGCAGCATGGCATTCTAACTGTTTTCTCATTAAAATGTATCTCTGATATTAATATTCTGCACCCAGCTGTCATCTGCAAACGCAAAAAAAAATCTGTGAAGACGCTCACCCTGCTCAGTGACTGATATCCATTCTCCAATCTGTAAAGACATTTAAAGACGGACAAACAGTGTTAGAAGATTGAGAAATGTAGGAGAATCAGCAGGTGTTATAAGATAATATAAACATTTTACACTTTTGCTCTCCTCCTTTCCCGAAATTGTTCTTTCAGCATGCTGGATAGACGAAAATCACCTGCCACCTCCTTCTTCAACCTCTGTCTCAGCAGCATGGAAGTTTAAAAAAAAAAAGGAAAAAAAAGGAAAAAAAGGGAGGAACATAATTATTGATTCACCACATAAATTTGAAAACATTCCAAAACAACAGTGACAGTATGATTCAATCGAGCCTGGAATCTCACCTCCAGAAAGTCCAAAGCAATGGGGTCCTCTCTCAGCAGAAGGCCATACAGCGCCACCCACTGGCCAATCAGCTTCACTACTTTTTGCTTTGTTGTGAGAATGTAGGAAGCCTTCTCCTGATCTGACCCCTCAGAGAGCTCTGCCTGGTATGTGCAGTGACGGTTAAAGGGCACAACATAAAATGCTTTACAAACTAAGAAACATAGTGTTTCAGCAGAATATGATTTAATTATATTTAAATTAAATGCTCGCTGTGTTTAAACCGCGTACGTCATCATCATTATGAGCAGCAGCAGCAGCAGCTGCAGCTGCAGCAGCGGCTGTACGCATTTTCCACATTATCATCAGCATCATCGTCACTGTGTATTATAATTGACCATCAGAGGATATTGGTGCTGTAGTGCGGGACACAGCTGGCTGGAGGGCATGAAAACTTTGTGGCTGAGCAGAAAGTCGCTCACACAGGGATCTGCAGGGAGACAAACATCACAACAGCAACACCCAGTTAACCATGTTGAATCACTCAATAAAACAGGGAAGAGGCCAGAAGACGCCTGCGGGCTCCCACCTATCGCGTCATTTCCATTCGAGTCCAACTTTATTGTTTCCAGTAGGTGTTCCAGGATTTTCTCAGGTGTTCCTGACATAACTTTGTACCTGAACAGAGGATGTGAGAGGAGAGGAAGAAAAAGAACATATATATATATATATATATATTTTTTTTTTCCAACATTAAAGGAAATCCTTTGTATTGCTCTGCATGCATGCATTCTGCTTCTTCATTTGTGTGTTGGAATTAGTGCCCGATAATGTAGGCTACGTAGTATAATTTTACTTTTATTCTAATTAGAATAGTTATTATAATGCATGCTAATATTTCAATGACTCAGAAATTACATTTCTGTAATTTGTGTCCAGGGACTGCAGATAAACAAGACTGAGTCTACAGCCAAGCAAGTGGCTGCGTGAGACTGCTCTCGAAGCACATTTGTGTGCACGTCCTAGATTAGTGTGTTAGCACGCTATTAAAATATGCTAATTACCTGTAAACAAAAACTACAGCATGAGTGTCCGTATGTATGATCTATACGTGTATGTGCACTGCGACGTTGGCCAGTGTGTGTGTTGTGTGCAGCGGCTTGGAGGCCAAGACAAATTTCCCTGCGGGACAATAAAGTATATCTTATCTTATCTTATCTTATCTTACAGGTGACGTGCACTGTATCTGTTAAATAAAACAATACATGAAAAAAATAACTTACGAGAAACTTCCTATTACATTTACTTATTATTATTGTAAATAATACCAGAAAAAAAATAAAATAAATCTGACGTAATGGTGTAATGATTGCATAGTTTGTACTGCAGAACTGCACTGCGGACTCCTATCCTTGTGTTTACAACACTTGGTGAGTTGGTGGTGCTGGGTCAATCACAGTTAATACTGTATGTTTATTGTTGAGCTATGAAATGCCTTGCCTCAAATTTGAGGGCTCCTTGCCTAACACACTAAAATTGTAATATCAGTTGGGCTCTTCAGACAGTAAACCTTGCTTGATTGGTAGAGTGGAAAGAACAAGAGAAGGCGGTTGTAGCGCGCATAAGTGTACAAGTAAAGAGGGAAACTAAAGAGGAGGTCAACGTCATGCTAATTCACTTTTATGTTTGCTAAAACACTTCAATACTGATACCAAATTAGTCAACAAGGCAGGGTTGAAGTCCATTTCTCTTTTGGCTGTCAGATAGCACTCCATTAATAAGATCTTAACCACATGTGCGTGCACCACATTGTGTTGTAAGACCGATGGCAGCGTTTGTGTTATTGGTGTGATACAGTAGCTGAGCACACCCAGGTGAAGTGTCTTAATAATCATTATAAACATGCGTGTGAAGTGTTGGATTGTCTCAGCCGTGTGTGCGTCAGAGTTTCTCACTTGCTGTTGTTTCCAGCTCCTGCCTGCCCGGCCCAGTTGGAGCTCTTCTCCAACACCAGCACAGTTTTCCCATGCTCCTCAAGTCGCACCGTATTCGCTTCAACGTCCTAAAGGACAAGAAAAACAGACGTGGGTGATGACCCAGTCAAATGCATATTCATTATATCTGTGCATCTGAATTTATGGTGCACAGAGAAATAGACCTGCAGTGTTTATAAGGTCACATAAGGCCTTACATGGCAATGGGGCACATGCAGTAATTAGTTCCGCAGACACACCTTGAGGATGTGTATGAAGTCCTGTTTATCAACACGGAGGAAATGGCAGTTGTCTTCTCTCAAAATGATGGTGGCAGCACGAGGCGCATCGTTCAGCAAAGCTAGCTGCCCAAAGTCCTCACCCTCGTGTAGCGTGGTTACCAGGCCCTGCGTGCACACAGTACTCTCAGCATTACATTATACTAGCATCCAATTATAAGGCATCAAGGCATTTCATAAGTGACAATTTCTTATTGTTATTGTTGCAACCAGAAAATGTACCTTCCCGTGGGTGATCACGTTCACAGAGCCTTTCCAAATGATGTACCAAGAAGTGCCTTTGTCCCCCTGACTGAACACTGCATCACAAACAAGACCGTCAGCACCAACATTGGTCATTTACACATGTCTCTGGGTGAATAATCATCATAATTGGGATGTTTGAGTATTCCTGATGTCATACATGGTTTGGTAGAGATAATGTATCGGAAAGGCGGGATTTTAAGAGGGGATTTGTGCATATCAGTGTACTGTTTCAACAGCACAATGAAACTGTGTGTTTAGTAGCAAGGCTCTAAAAACCTGCCGAGCTCTAACGTCAGCGAAACTGTCACACTCACAGACTGTTCCGGCCTTGGCATGTGATTCAAAGACCAGCACCGCTGCCAGCTCCTTACGCACCTACAGGCACAACAGGACAACAAATGAGACTGAACTCCACTGATATCTCATTTGTTTGATCGTTATATCAATTGTTCTTTGGTCAAAGTAGTTTAAGGATCAGAGGAAACTGGACTCATGGTTTAGTTGATAAACTACTATACAGGTATATATATATATATACAGTATATGAAGTGGTAGAAACATAATGGGGTGTTCAAATTGAGCTCTTGTATCAAATGAAATTTAAAGGTCCAGTGTGCAGGTTTTAGTGACGTGGTTCCAGATTGCAACTAACTGAACACTCCTTGTTTAACCCTCCCCTAAGATGGCCGCTGAAAGACGCTTAAGTCCCTCTCTAGAGCCAGTGTTTGGTTTGTCCATTCTGGGCCACTGTAGAAACATGGCGGTGCAACCAAAGATGGTAGATGGGACAAAGATACCACATTACAAGCTGCGCTGATGGTATGAAATCTTATTTCCGGTCTCCTAAGTGGGCGTGGCCGCCCGCCTATCCCGCCCATCCCCACTGGGTATTTTTTAACACCAACATATTACTGAGGGCTGTCGTTTGTCCATGTTGAAACAATACAACACTAGATTCAGACATACATTTAAGGTTTTTATCTGCTAGCTTAATATGTTTGCTACGGATCTCAATATCTTGCGAGAGGGCGTTGCTGAGGCAGAGACAGGTCTCTAACAAAGTAAAATTTCTCCTGATTTGTTTGTCTGAAAAATGCCATTTTAGTGTCAAAATGTTCAGAAGACACATGGTTCCCTCAATACCTTTTCACATGCCCAGACATTTCCTAGAGCAATCAGTGTCATTAAGCTCAGTGAAGCCACCTGTGCCTAGTTAGGCAGGGCGGAGCCATCAATCAGCGGGTTCATTTCTAATTTAATCAACAGGCTCTGAATGAAACATTTTTTCCTTATCCAGGTTTATATGCTTGTTTGTATTGTGTCTATCAACCTTGGTGATGTTTCTTTAATGATATTGTCTAACTCATTTTCTCCTTTTCTACCAGTGTCATTGTGGTATTTGGCAAGCTGGGCTGGAGATGAAGGGGAGGGCCCAGTAATCTCTTCCCCTCTCTGGGTGAACAGAGACTGTAGGCCAGTTGAGATTAAGGGAGCATAAATTCATCCTGGGGTAAAGTGTCTGTTAAAAGGTGCTTACTTTGAAATGTTGTTGGCATTTAAATGTTTGCTATGTTCCTGTTGAGATTGGGTGCCATGTTATATGTCCCTCGTTGGTTTACCTAAACCTGCGCAATTGGTTTAGTCCAGTTAGGGTGGGGCCAGGAGGTGTAGCCTATATAAAGCCACTTAGACATTAACTGTGGGGGAGATGTTGTCTGTAGCAGCTTGCTGTGAGGCTGTGGTATTTCAGTTACTTATTTTTTTTTTTAGCTTTTAGCTCCTTGTTCATTTTCCCGTTTCCCGGACTGTTTTGCCTCCTGAGCCATTCTTCAATCCAACACCTTGCTACTCACCTCAGCCACACTAAAATCCCCTATCTATGTAGAATTACTTTCAGTAATACTACAGTCCCATTTTTTTACTTTGGTCACTAAGGGATGAAAGAATCGGCCCTTATCTGTGATCACGTTCATTTCTCCCATAAGAATGAATGGACTCAGACCCGGTCTCTTAAAGGGGCGGGGCAGCGATGAAACCCACGTGACACAAATACAGGAAATAACTTGTCAGTGAACCATCTTGGTTCCTGAACTGTCTTTGGTGCAACATTCCAACATAACAAAAACACAATGATCATTTGTTTCAGGTGATAATACACTAATTAAAACATAATTATGAATACTATATTCCATTTCTGCCACGAAATCCCCCTAAATCCTAAACACTGGACCTTTAAGGTGTATAATTGCTCGAGTGTCTCACTTTTCTATACACAAAACCTCTTATAAGATGCTATAATCACATTAACAATGCACATATTGTAGCTTTAATCATAAGGACACTGATGTCAAGAGGAGGCAGTAATAGTGACTGACGGAGGTGGAGAGATGAGCGGCAGCCTTGACATGGAGCAGCTCCTCGTAGATGACCTCCAGGTCCTCAGCACTCCTCTGACTGGGGCTAAACACAGAGACGTTTGTGAAATCAACCACAGATGCACTTATTAACTTGATGACAAAATCCAACTGCGCTGGTTCCTTTGAAAGGTTGTATAAGTCTTATGGGACTATGAAAATGACTTTACTACGGGTTTTCATGCGTAATAGTTACACGAAGGCCCAACACACTGACCATTTGCGTAGAATCATAGTGAGCAGAGCATCAGGACCCAGCTGAGACAGCAGCGACAGACCCTCCTGCAGCTCATCCTCCGAGTCCTTCTCGTTTGTTACGTGGTTCAGGCCACACTCAGAGTCCTGGAAGCGGTAGAACTGGGTGTCCTTGTCATGGAAGTTCAACTCATGTTTCACTTGATTCAGGCAGAACACAGAGGAGGGGAAACATTAATGAAACCCAAATGTCACTGAGAGTGTTGACCTGAAGAGATATGGCGATTACATAAAGATGAGATAGTAAAACACAGTTTAGTTTAAAAAAAAGAAAAAAGAAAATAAATGAGTAAATGTTGACCTTAAGCAGGATTTAGTCGTCTTTTAGTAACTTTACAAAAATGAGACATGGAAATAAGTGCAAATCTATTCCGAGTGATCCTCTTCATTTGATGATGAAGCATTTATACCCTGATTGGAGTGTTCTTTTCTTGGAAGACAGTGCCCCAACCAGAGAGCACTTGACTGAGAAAGAGTTGTGAAAAAATGTGCCCTCAGTCACCAGATTCCAGGCTCCTCAAGCACTTCTGGGAAATTCTTGAGTGCAGCCTGAGGCATTATTATTATTAGAATATATTAAGAAATGCCAGAATATGACAGGATTTCTTGTGGAATTATTCCACATACGTCTATAGTGCCTGCCGAGTTGTGAGCTAGCCCAACATTTTGACAGTTGTCATATGAAAACTGTCTGGTGTGATGCACATCAAACCTGTTCAGTTCTTACCATGAACAAGGATTCCTTCATCCACTAGGACCTGCCACATTCCGACCGCCTGGCTTCTTGATTGCATGCATTCATTTTGTTTCATCAGCCAGTCAACAAGTTCCTTACCAGAGCAACATTGCCTGTGAGAGAAATTCCACATGACAATTTGCATGCAATTTGCAGAGACTGTCACATTTTTAACATGGAAGAACCCCCCCCACCACCACCACCACCACCAGCGTTGGGTACCTGTATGTTTTGAGGTGATACTTTCTATCTCGGATCAGACCAGGGTACCTCTCAATCATAACACTATACAATGATCTTGCAGCCTTTATGACGCGATCTGAAAGAAACTAAAAAAAGATGAAGCAGTTAAACTATTAGCATCTTTCTTTCATAGATAGAAATGTGAGTCGTGTTCTCTGTTATGATGAAACAGGCTGAGAAAGAGTGAGAGAGGGCTGTGCACATAAAAGAAGAGGATGTGTAACACAGGCGGTCCTGTTTACTGTGTGTTGGCGGCAGACAGAAGTTAGCAACAAAAAAAAAAAGTGTATGTGTGTATGAAAAGAGAGAGAGACAGGTTTCCCTTCAGCGTGGAGTTTTTATGCGATGGCACATACGTCAACAGCGTGAGTGGAGATTTTTGTGGGTGTAATGTGGTGTGTGGGTTGCAGGGAGGTGAGACTTAAAAACGGCTCTGTAAAACTCTCCCACACCTCGCTGAGTTCCCAGCCTCAACGACTCACTCTCTGGCCGGCACGCGGCCACAACACGACTTTCACTTTCTGACCACCCTCAATGTATTTCCACCTCTCCCTCAATCCCCCCCCCCGCCCCAACCCTCACTCTCACCCCCAGACACACACACACACACAGCTCACTCAGGTCTGGTCTAAAACCCCAAAAGAGTGCAGACAAGGTTTCAAAACCACTGATGCAGAAGCAAGGCTTATGTAACACCAAAGCGCTTTGTTTGTGGCTGCCCTAGTTCAAGCTTTTTTTCATACTTTACAGTATGCTTCTATTTCAAAAGCAAATTACACCAAACTACCATCCAACAATATTCACTGTCTTAATGATTGACAAAAGTAGCCATTTTCATTTTGCTCCTCCCCCTCTCACATCTCCTGCACCCAGTCTTGTGATTCCACGAGTGACACAGATGGTTGCTTGTTTGGTCTTTGGATTCTCCTAAACACACTGCTGTTTGCCCAAGGTGGCGGTCTTGAGATACATGAAGAACTCAACAACGACCACTTCCTATATCAGTTTTTTTTCTCCTTAAATGGAGTGGGGATGTGAGAAAGCCAGAGTCAGAAACTACTCAGGACATAAAAACGCCTGCTGACCCCATGCCATGATGACGCCAACATCACCTTTGCTCTTTCACCTGGACTGGGGGCCCTGACACACGTGTGTTCACACGGGACTGCTAATTATAATGCACAACTGTAACAGAATGCGTACAGTAGCATGGTGCAGTACACACGTCAACATATCATCCCCACATTGGCCTGTTCCCAGACATCAACAGAGTAAATGTGCCCCAAGGCGTCTGCTGTGCCCCACTGGATTTATGTTGGCTAGAGGTCAACTGTATTCCCAGGGGCCCATTTTCCCCTGGGACTCCCATAGTCACATTCTCAGGCCTGTCAGCTCTAAAACTTATTTTCTTGATGAGGCGATTTTCCACTACCTAACTCAGTCTTTATGAAAATAATGTCATAGCTCTAAGTTGGCCTAGCCCCGACTGCTGAACCTGACCATCATGTAAACATACAGAAAAACCCCCTCCATTTCTGTAACTCATTCTAGTGCTGGCTGTGTATGGTGGACTGTGTGTCGGCCACCTAATCATGTTATCTTGGAACTATAACCCACAGGTAATTGTTCCAACGGAGTCGAATTACAGAGCAAACAGCTTTCCCAAGTGCAACACACACCATCTGTAAAGTTTGGACAGGCAGTAATAACCCGTTTTATGGCTTAGGTCTATTGTGCTATGAAGTCATTTTACAATCAAGAGCCCATATTCAAAAAGTGACTTAAGTCGTGTAAAGTAGCAATCAGCTTCATATTGGTTTGCGCTCAAACTTATATGAACTTTATCTACAATCCTAAATTACCACACCCACTTTTTCCAGAGAACAGCTGCTCTACAGCCTGTACGGTTTACTCACTTTCCAGCAGCAGGGCATACGCTTACTATCATACAGGAGCGAACACAATCACATCATCTGCACTTTGTATCATTTTCCTTAACTTCAATCTGGTCCCGGCTGACAGTGAGTTCTATGCTTGTGCGTGTGCAGTATGTGGTTTGCATTTGTCTTGTGGGGTGGAATGATGATGAGTAGATTTATCCACCGAATGTCTCCTCTGTGGCCGAGACATTTCTCTCTTTCTTACACTCTCATTGACCTCGGTGGGCTGTGTTGAGTGAGAAGCAGCTACAGATGAACACTGCGTGAGCTGACAGCTCTTGTGGACTGCAGAT
>JBBPCS010000480.1:13116846-13144147 GCA_037974645.1 Hollardia meadi | reverse complement strand
TCTCTCTCTCTCTCTCTCTCTCTCTCTCTCTCTCTCTCTCTCTCTCTCTCTCTCTCTCTCTCTCTCTCTGTGTCTACTTTTTCTGTCTCAGGGAACCCCAACTGGATTTACCTTCCCTGTCATACCCTGTTATCAGTGTTTTAAAGGTTTTCTCCTCGGCATGCTGTCAAAGAAATGCTGAGATAAAGCAGTGTGAGGGGCCTGGGCTGGGTGAGGTAGGGCTCAGGCAGGGTGGGGAGGGTCAATTAACTGTGGGCCCTTCGAGTGCCCTTTAGACTCCTTGTGACTGCCTGCCCTGCTAGGAATGTGTTTTTTAAGACTCGCTTGAGTAGTAATGCAGCATGTTATAACAACAAAAGAACAAGTTCAGCAGTCTGTGAGGATGCAAGCGCTGCAACTCTGGATGATAGCAGAGGTCAGTCTGGCTCGAAGCCACCAGCAGAGAAACGACAACAGGCTGGTGATAGTTTGAAGACTGACAATCGAGGGTGATGCCAACCAGTGTCAAATACTGTGGTCAGACACATAGAGAGGTTGAGAAGCCTGATATGTGCTTAAGAACCTGCTTATGGAATTGTTATGGATGTTTTCAATTTTTAAAAAAAATACAAAGTTATCACATGACTTACTTATAAAATGCTAAATCATGATTAATCCCAATTACCAAAGCTCAAGAAAAGTTTTAACAGTCAAAACTCTACCAAATGATCTACCAAACCATAGTTCACCACCTCTGACATACGCACCTGCTTCATAGTGTCCTTTGAATTCAGGGCCTCTGGCAGTGGAGTCTATGAGAAATAAAAAGAGAGACATTACCACCACTTAGCCATTTCTGCATATCTAAAACCTACGGAAAAAAACAAACACCCATTGCTTTGGAACGGCATTCCTCAGGAACTAGCTGCAGTAGTCCCTGATGATAATCTTGCTGCTGCTGCACCGAATAAACACGTACAACCAAGCTGGACTGTCCAGATAGAGAAATTATTTTCTTTTCATTGGGAAGAAGGTCAACACAAGTGCATTATCTCAACCTGCACTGCGTTACCATTGTCTCCAATGTGATGTGGGTGGGTGTAAAGTGTGTGTAATGAAGTGGGAGGAAAGGGTGCAGAGACATCAGCAAAGAAAAGTACATAGCTGGTTGCCACGCATTTTTGTTAAGTGAACGGGGTGCTTTTTACTACAGGCTATCCTTTCATATGAAAAGGCTTTTGGGAATCTTTCGGAATATCTGAAAACCATTTAAATATACATGGATAAACAGGCACAGAGGTTTAATCATACTTTTTTTCCCCCCCGGAGACTCCCTTGCTCTCTGCACTTAAAAGAGTCAGATCAGCCCTTCTGCAACATTCACACATCTGTACTTTGGCCTAAGTTGTATTTCCCCTTTCTGGCTTGGTTTTGATGTTTTTATGATCCCCCTGTAGTTACTGTTGTCTACCTGTATTCCCAAGGCAATTGCTTTCAGTGAATTTAATTCAGAGACGTATGAAGGCCTTTTCTCAAGGCAATTACTGAGATCAAATATTTGTCTCCAGATCTGTTAGCTTGTGGGCACTTTGTGCTATTTCTGGAACCTCACAAAAAAAAAAAAAAAAAGGGAATCTGTTTTATAGGCATCACATTTCACTTGGTCTCAGCATTGGGTTGCTCATGTTGCAAGGAAAAAGCACTAAACTGGATATGGGCATCTGTGTATAATGTGTGAGTTTCTTTCTTTGTGCTGCGTTGATGCACTGTATGAACAGCTTGCAAAGAATTTAAAATATGCCAAGTAATCACATGGCATGGCTGACACACATTCGGTAAGTATTGATCAGAAAGATCAGGAACTCTTTACCTCACTGATATACATCTGTTAAGAGTCTCCAGTCCTGCCTGTTTTGTCTGGTGTGTCGTGCAGTCAGTTGGGTCACATGATCATAGTCTGAATGGCACGTTGACAACTGTTTTAACTCGCTCATTAAAAAACAAAACTCATTAACTCACCACTGCAGGTTACCATGGGCGAGGAGCTTGAAAGAACATGATACTTTGGGGTTCTGCAGTATTTTTGAGTCCTTCCTGCTCTGCAGACAGGCAGTCACAATTAGGGACCTTTGTAAAATTGAGGTATTTAGTTCTGCTTTGTTTCCATATCTCAGCATTGGTATGCCAAGCAACAAGGTAGGGAGACGATGCCCCGGCATCTTCTAATGATGAGAGCAAAATGAGAACAGCTCTGACCCTGTTAGAGATGTCTGCCTGCATGTGCTCAGAGAATGAATTAGCAAATGCCTCAGTGCCAGTTGAACTGTGCTCAGCGTTGATATCACCCCTCAATGAACAGAGATACAGGATACCATTAAGGGGGAAATTTAACTCGGCAACCCTCTGCAGCTTTGATCAATATCGAGCCTAAGACATGCGGTTCTAAAATAAATCTTGTTATTCAAGGCAGATCCCACTGCTTTTGTGCCAGCGTAGTACAAACCATGTTCCCAAAGAAAAGATAATCGTGAATCAAGGGTGTCCACTTTGTGTTGAGAAGTAGTGGGGACATAAGCGCTCAGATGAAAAAACATTTGCGATTTTAGGCAATGTAATGAAGTCAGAGTAGATGGATACGGCAGGAAAACAATTGCATAATGGCACATTAAAAGGGAATAGCCTCGACTACTACGGAGACGACAATATGAAAATACTCATAGAACGCACAACGCCAACCACACAGTCACCCATAGGCATCACATCCACAGCTGCAACACTATGTCAATCGAACAATATCACATCTTCTGCACAAAGCATTGTGTCAGTCAGCCCAGTGATACTAGTACTGTTTTATGAGCTGTGAAATCTGGTAAATAAGAAGCAATGATCTTAATTTTTGTTGCTAACCCTAGGCTATCCTAGCTAGCTAAATAATCAGTTCATCTTATGTATTTGGCGTACTTAGCGTTATTTTATAGTGTATGGTACATATTGGGTCCTGGGTTCAAATTTTGTCTTAATTTTGCACCAGAGTCAGCAGCAGCCAGTTTCGACAGGTGCTAATGGAGAGTCGGGGTGTCACGAGTATTGACCGCTATTGCATTGCACAGTTATGTTCACCGAGCTCTCTCGCCACCTCCTTGCACTCGGATTTTTGATTCATTCGCCAAAAAAAAAGAAAAAAAGATGCAAAACACACAATACACAAATTTGGTACACAAATAAAATAAAATCTAATTGATTGATTGGTTTAAAAAGTGACTCAAATAGTGGTCACTCATGTCCCCAGTGTATGAAAGTCAAGTAAATGCATTTATTCATTTTATGATTGGGGCGCTTTTGCTGTCAACCTGAACACTTTTGTGTAAATCTTGACGAGGACATATCTGTGAAAGTGTTCTTGTGTACTTTATCATATTTAAGATACCCTGAGTAAACACAAACTCCCTTGGTGCATGCAGTGACAACAAGTTCAACTACTCCTGTGACATTTAAGAATATGTGTTGCATTGAGCGACTGTAAAGCTCCGGTTATCATGTGTCAGCACATCATTTTCAGTTAATGGTTCATTGTAGTTTAACCTTTTAACTGAATTGTGTAAAAAATGACACTGGTGTTTGGCTGGTACCACCAGGAAGTTCAGCATGCAAGTCTGTAGAGATTTACAGTTGTCTTTGACCTCTTGATGCTTAAAAGTCAAGTAAATTTAGAGCCTAAGGGCCTCACCACTTCTGTGTCTTCCTGTGACCTGGAAACAAAAACCTCCCCTTTGCATTCTTCTACAAACATATCTGTAAACCGAGCGGGGGTGTAGTGGTGAACATGAACAATAAACAATGCACTATTTATAACCCGAGTTTGATGTTGTGCTCTGTTACCTTCGCCCCACGCCCAAAGCAGCTAAAACAATAGAGCAATCTGCTTCAGTCCACTGGAAGCAATCTTGAAAAATCTGCTGTTTGTCATAGTGGAGGTGAGAGGAAGTGAACTGAGCTAAACCCCATTGTTACATTCACCTGCTCTCTGACAGTGTTCCTGTAACTCCACCTCTCCCACAACTCCAGACTTTTTGCTGAGTTTCAGCACAAAATTTATTTCCTCATATGCCTGAGGGTGGGGGTCACTTTAACAAAAACTTTAAGGGCTATTAAACCACCCTGTGTCAGACACTCAGCAGATGCCTATCTGCACAACAAATTGTGACTATATCAGCTTTTCAGAAGCTTTCACGTTTACAGAAAAAGCAAGTGTCATCTTGGAGTTCTTATTTTGTGATAAAGCTACGATTTGTAGCAACACAACGCATCGTCTCATTACTTTAAAAGGCACCAGACAATACAAGACAGTGGTGATGATTGGACACATGATGATGGGTGGTGGAATGTAATTGAGTACATTTACTTAAGTGCAATTTTAAAGTATATGTGCTTTAATTATTTCCATTTTTATGCTACTTTATACTTCTACTCCACTACATTTTGGAAGCCAAGGCCCACTTATTACTCCACTATTGATTTGACAACATTTATTACTGTTAATTTGCTGGTTGAGATTATTAATAAAAAATAAAAAATTAGGATGTATTATTATGGATGGAGATAACTGGTCGTTTATAAAGTAAATGAAATCACCCTTAACTTTTACTAGCTGCAACAATAGTGATGATTTAATAAATGCATCAGCATATAAATAGTATGTATTGATGCTAATTGTAAATTTTTAGTAAGATTTTGGATGGACTTTTACTTGCTTTTTGCTTTTCTTTGTACTTTAACTTGTAACAGAGTATTTTTGCACTGTAGCATTGCTATTTTTTTACTACTACTAAGATCTGAATAGTACCAAATACTGATCAAAACAATCGCAGCATACCCAGCTGATGCCTCTTATGGTCGGGGTTTCCACTGAGAAGCGGTCCGGGAACACTTGGTAATTGTGACTCCGAAACAGATGCATCTTGTCTCAGACCCAACCAGCTTCAACACACGAACAACTTTCCCAGTCAGAAGATCTGCACACGGACTCCGCGGTTCCGGACATTATTCACGGCACAGCAGATCGTCCCGTCACCCGCTCGTTACTTTACAGACACAACGCAGCGGGCAGTGTCAGCTCGGGACTCCGCATCGTGTCCCTCCAGATCCAGGCAGGTCTGTGCGTGTCGTCCCCGCATCCAAACGCGCACAGGTTACCTCGCTAGACGCGTCTGTGAGGACGGAGCGTGTAATGTTCTGCCATCCCTCGCCGCACTGGCGCACTGCTGAGTTGCGCGCGTGCGTGCGTGCGTGCACGCGCTCATGGAGTCAGCAGACAGAGGGCCTCCCCCGGCATTTCTCTTTCATAATTAAAGGCTTTTGATTTACTGAGCTTGACGTCGACGCACCGATGTGCATGCGGGCAGGTGCGCACAGTACATTTTGTGCTTTATTTTGTCATGTCAGCCAACAGAAAATGTGTCTATAAGCGCATGTCACCAGACTGGACCTGTGCCAAAACCCCTATAGACACAAATTAAAAAGAGGTAATTATCCACCTTTTCTATACAAATACCTCATCATCTGTTACACAGCAATTATTGATTTGCATCCCAAGCTGGTGTTGACCTGAATACATCCCTGTGATGAAGATCAATGAAAGCACACAAACTACCTGTTGAGCTGTTCATCTGACACTGCAGGTTCACCAGACTGGGTTAAGGTTATTAAAGGAGGCATAATGTGACATGCAGGCACTGCAGTGTAGTTCAGAGCAGCCCACATCGAGCTGCAGAACTGCACACAAACACTTATCAGATTGTCCGGCTGCTTGGCTCAACGGGGTCTGTAGGCACATGGGCATTCAGATAAACTGTTTCAAGGGCAGAAAGCAGTTAAGGTTGGACAACGTACAACACTCTCATTGGTCGGTTTGTTAAATTCTAAACTGTTATACACACATTACCGCATGATTCATAAATGAAAACTCATAACGTTGTATATTGTACCAACATGTGTAATGTGCAGCTGTGAATGCATCTTGCTATAGTCTATTTTTTTTCTCTGTCTGTGGTTCAATGTTTTTTTTTATTTTTTATTATTTGTGCTAGGCTACTAGAGGCTATAGAAGCAGATGACTTACTTCCCCCATCTCTGGTGCACAACGTCTTGCTGGAGAACAGATGGATTTGACCAAGTTCTCCATATTATGGATATCTTGGGCAATATCTGTGTGAAAAAACAGGGTAACAATCACTTTATTTAAGAGTCAAGAAATAAACATGCATTGCACATGCTAATTGGTGCAAACCAAGCAAAGAGATGTAGATCTGCAGACTGTCAAAAGGAGACAAGAGGACCCTCTATTTAACTTGACTCCCTGCGCACTTCCAGTTCATGCAGCAGGATCATGTTGATCAGGATCAACCGTGTCCTGCAGGCTGGACACGTTACATAAGACTTGTTTAAATCCCAGCTATTGTTCCAGTGCAGGACTGCCCTTCCTGTACTGACCCCAAAGCTCGAGTCACTTCGCCATGGCTTTCCACATGACACACAGAGTCAGAATCATGAACTCTGTCCGGCTTCCCATGCTTTTGGTTTGGTTCTATCCTCCAGCTGTACGATAATATCAAAAGTCCAGCACCTGTCGCTACTGTGTGTTACCTCTGTTTTAGAGTACTACCCCATCAGCGTGTGTGTTGAGTGAATGATGGATCACAAAGCTCTTTGAAACCTCTTTGAATCACATGCATAACAGAAGGCTCATTGCACTCCTTGAGCTTTAAAGCTACTGCCAGGCATAGAAAATACAATCTCTCAGAAAAAAAATGACTCCTTACCAAGTTTAGACCTCCTTGGAGTCATGACCCTCCTGTCACAGCTATCCGAAAAGCCAGTAAGAATAAGCGAGCAGTCAAAAATGAAAGAAAATACTGTTTTAAGGGTGGCTGATACGTTTTGTGCTCTGGCTAAACTTGGTGACTCTGTGCCTCTTCCAAATGCCTCACAGCGTTACAAATTGAGAATGTTCACGATGAAGGAATCCAGTTTTCCTTCTTGTGACCTCCTGAGGGAATGTAAACACGGTAGTTTAGCTGATAAGGAAGAGCACACTGTCTGCTTGATAGTATCTGACAAAAGTCACTGTCTTGATTGTTGATGAGCTGCTGTGCACATCACTGAGCAACTATTTTGAGGGATTTATGGTAGTTTTGAACCAAACATAAAAGGTTCCAGCCTTGCTAAAGGTTTCAGAAGGTTAATCTACAATGGATCGGGATAATCTCAAGACAGATTTCTGAAAAGCAAAGCCGGAAAATTCAAGGCAATTGTTTCGTGGCCCCCGGGATTGAAATGAAAGCTCATTAACACTGCCGCATTGTTGGATGACCTTGTTTTAGGTTCAGAGTATATTGTACAGTTGTGAGCATCAACAGGCTCCATCTCACAAAGGAGATTAAATCAAGGCTGCTGACACCTTAACCTCTCCAGTGACACAGCTCGCAAGTGACTTGCATTCGGAAGCTAAATGCTGCCCTCTATTGAGAACAATCATGCCCTGCAATCTGCATCACATGAAGAGGAAACCCGTGTAAGCCTGAGTCAAATTGACACATAAATCCTAAGAACGCATGAATGTGTTAGTTTGAGAGATTAAGAACATCATTTGTCAACTGATTCCCTTTTTGTATCGGAAACACTGAATGAAAAAGCCCATTTAAGTGTCAAAGAACGACATAAATGTAAGTTTTAGTTTACATATTTATTTAAATTTTTCTAAAACTAGTAAATGAATAATATTTTTGGCCTGTTATTTGTGTCTATGTCTGTTCCCCTCGTTCAATTTTTATATTTATGTGTATGTAGTGAGTGTTTCTATTTAGATCCTCTGGGAATGGGAGTGGGATTTCCTGCAACACATCTACGCCCATGGAATGTGTACTTTGCCAACTGATTTTGTTGTGCCACCCCACACAAACACACACGCACGCACACACACACACCCACACATACCTTTTCCTTCCTTTCCCCTGGCCAGTGACAGGGAGGGAGAGGCATATCTTTTATTTGTTTGATCCCATGATCAAATGAGGACTAAAGCAGAAACTGAAGCACACAACAACACTAAAACAGATAATGTAAATAATTCTAAACCTTGCGAAACCTCCTGCTGCATAGTCACATGGTGATACATACATACTTAGCATACCAATGAATTCAGTTATAGACGAAGAAGCAACAAATAACTTTGACATCTTATTTAGATTATAATGAGTGTATTTGTCTTAAAATTTGAAACACTTGTGATGTAAAAAATATCTGCTTATTTTCTGTTTATCTGATAATTAATCAGAATCGAGTCAATGTTCCATATGATGAGCTACAATAATTATATAACAATATCATGCACCAAACAATCTGTGATAAACACCAGTACCTTACCACGCTCTTGTAGGATTCTTCAGCCTGCCTTGTTTTCCACACTTTTCTGTGTTTTCTGCTTTCCCTTTTCAGCAGTTGCTCCGTTCACATGTCAGAGGATGATTTCTCAGGCATTGCAGGGACTGAGTTGTGAGGAGCGTTGCCGGACACAGCCTCCTGTATCTTTACTGGTTGGTCATGAAGAGCGTGCCTCAGGGCATGGGCTGAGTACAGCAGTGAGACACAGCAGTGTGTGCGTATGCATGAGAGAGTGCGAAGACAGGATCAGAATATAAGCAACTGCACAGTCTTTATTTGTTTTTTATGCTTTCACTTTACAGCTAGGCTGTAAGTAAATGCTGTGGTTTTCATCTGTCACACCTTTGACTGCTGCATAGCCCACCACAGGAAAACTTTGAAGCTCAGCTTTGGAGCACAGATTTCAATGGTCTAAAGTATTTTGCTAAATTTATAATTATAAATAATAATAATAATAATAATAATAATAATAATAATAATAATAATAATAATAATAATAATAATAATTTATTATACATTTTAAGCTCACAATAAATAATAATATTATTCTTGAATATTTCCTGCAGAGAAAGTCACATTATAGTAAACAAATGATCTCAAGTTTAGGCATTGTAGGTCTAAAAATTGCTGTTTGACTTTCCTCCACTAGGGGCGGTATGTTGGCGAGTCGGGGGTTTCCTCTGTGCAAAGATATTTCATGTTCACGTGATAGATGACTGTAGGGAAAATTGTTGAAAACAGACCCGAAAGATTCGAATTTCAACACAGCGACATCAACTGTTTTGTATTTCTAGTGTTGTATGACGGCGAACTACATGCGCGGACCGATAAAACCGAAGACATTTAATCCTCATCGATATGTTGTGGCTTCGACTGAAGACAAGGACTGAAGACGGTGGTGTTGCTTTCTAGATCGCAGTATACCATCTTTGCGGTGCACTTCAGATAAACACTCGTCTCGCTGTTTTGTTGCCGCCTGTTAGCTAGAAAAATTAAATTTATGTCATCGATGTTTCTGTTGTACTTGGTGCACGAACCGGCTAACATTTAGCTGTTGTTTTTGTTTTTAAGCTAGCTTAGCTAACAGTGACAGGCCATTATTGATTTCCTGTCGTTACTGTCAGGGATATTACATAATGTGGTCGTAAGCCGTTGTTAGCTTAATAACGTTACCAGTCGTAAAAACACGCCTTTATCTCTTACGCCTGTTACAAACGTTTGGCTAACTGTGGTTGTATTCAACAATGGGAATCAGCAGAATTTACATTAGCATAGGATATGCTACATTTGGCACCCTGGTTGGACTTTCGGCTTTCTTGGTCTGGAATATTGCATACAAACAGCCATGGACGGCGGCCATGGGAGGCCTGTCAGGTACCTTTCACACACCTATAGCGTTAGCTAATATAATAAATGTCACTGTGATGTGTAGATGTCTTCACGTGATAACTGGAGTAACGTTATTTAACTTAACTTAGGCTAATTCTTATGCCAGGCCCACACAGTCAATAATCATAACATAAAAAAGGCGTTTGTTCTTGTCACACTATTGTCACTGAAATATTTAACATTACAACTCATTGTTTGAATTGGCTAAATACTCTTAATATATGTCACACTTGTGCATATGACCAGATTTGTAGCTTATCCTCTTCCTCATCATCACTGTTAGGCATTAACTCTACTTAAAGACTGCTAGTTATGGTGAATATCAATAATTTTAACATGTGGAGATTTATTATCATTATTATTTAATTGTGACCAAGTTACATACTGAGTGGGACATTTTACAGTTAAAAAAAATAATGGCCAGTGCTCTCGGCCGATGTATGGGGTTGGCTTATTGTGTGTGTGTGTGTGTGTGTGTGTGTGTGTGTGTGTGTTTCTCTTTCAACAGGAGTTTTGGCATTCTGGGCGCTTGTCACACACATCATGTACCTGCAAGACTTCTGGCGCACCTGGCTCAAAGGCCTCAAGTTCTTCATCGCTGTTGGTGTACTCTTCTCAGTTTTGGCAGTAGCCGCCCTCATCACCTTCCTTACTCTTGCCATCACACAGAAGCAATGTAATCCCCTCTCTACTGTTCCTAGTTTGTAACGATTAATGTTCAGAATAATAGAGAACCAGATACAAACATTTATTATTATCAACTGATATGCTTTTTGACGCAGATGATTGATGCGTCTAATGCATGTATTCATCACCCTGTTTTATTCTGTCCCACAGCTCCTACTGACCCAAGGAGCCTCTATCTCTCCTGTGTGTGGAGCTTCCTGACTCTCAAATGGTCCTTCCTCTTGGCCTTGTACTCGTATAGATATCGGCAGGAGTTTGCCGACATCAGCATCCTCAGCGATTTCTAGTTAGTACTGACTTTATAAACTGCGATGGACTTTAAGAAGTTTTAGGCTGCCAGAAGGAGCTGGTGAAAGAGCATTTGTAACAAAGAGGAGGAAAAGCAGACATGGCTAGATTTTAAAAAGTCATCTGACTTTTACCACATGGAGTTGCACTTGTTGCACTTGTTGAACAAGCTCTGTATTTGTATTGTAACCTGCTCTCATACGCTTAATGACCCACATATTATATTCCCGTAAGTAGTCATAACTCTAAACCTCTGAAGACTAGAACTGCTTTTGATTGAGTTGCTCGAGGCTATTTATGAAGAGCCATGCAGGTGGTTGGTGGGTTTTATCCATAGCAGGCTTTTAATCCGATGATAAGTTGGTAAACTGAAAAAGCTGAAATCCTGAAAACCAAAACTAAAACCTGAGACCACTCTGCTTATGCTAGGTTGACAGTGTTGGAGTGCTTGATAGTTTGTACCCAGATTAGCTTTTTCATTGTTGCAGTTTTGAACCACAGAATACTCATATCTCTAGACAGTCACTGTCCTAGTGTCCACAAAGTCAGCCAATTTGCTCCTTTCATTGTAAATGAATTAATTTTTTATAAAATCCACAAACTTTATTTCTCCCGTCATGCTTGTCTTTTAACGAGAATTGAAGAAAAGGCATTTGTGTGTAATTTGTGCTTTTCATCTTGTGTTCCACCAGGGGGCAACTTGCTCTTTTCTGTCAAAGTCCATTTGAAAATTATGGCATTCCTATTGGGAGAAAATGGATTTGATAAATAATTGCACTTAGTCTTTGATATTGATGCCGTTGTTTTGCACACAAATGTTAATACAATGGGGGGGGGGGGTGGGGGGGAATCATGTTTTACACATCATCTCTGTCTCACCCTTTATAATGTTGAAATACTGTTTATATCTATCACTTATTTTAAAGTTGGTATGATTTGTGTAAGTCAAGTTAAACTAGGCTTTGGAAGTATCTTAGTTACCATGACACATGTTCAAATGTATTTTTGTTGATGAGAGAATGAATGTGAAGGGACCACATGTATATGGAAACCGATCCCAATAAAGTTGCATTTATTGTTAATTACATCATGTTGTCTCCCTGCTTTGTAAGAAAATCATCAGTGGCGGTGATTGAGCTGTCCCTGCAAGGCAAACTTTTCAGTTTTGAGGCTCCACCCTGAAGGTGTCGTAGTTAGTTAAGCGGAGTTTGATAAGTAATCAAACAAGGGGGCGATACACACACCTGAGCCAAATACCTGCAGACCTGCTTCAACAATAAGGTATAGTGCTGGCTTTTCAGACTTTTACATTAATGAATGCAGAATCAGATCTCGTCAGCACAATGTTGACACTGAAATCAGTGTGTTTAATTCTATAGGTCATTATCATTACTCATTACTTGTTGCTATTTTGATTCATTTATCAGTAATATAAGGGGATGCAAATCTTAAAGAAATACAATTTTAACAGATTATCAGAACAAAAACATTTGCCACATTGTTAAGAGTGATTGAAAATGACGCTGTATTTATAGACTTAATTTAAATCCTGCTGTTTACAATGTAACAAGAACTTTGTCCCTTAAATAAGTTGTGCTTTTTGTTTGAAATTGTTTCCAGACATTACATCTAAACACTAGTTTGACCATTTTTTTCCCACTCTGAATAGTATGAAGTTCATGTTTTAACTGCCAATATTATATTTTGAATAGGGTTTCTTCTGAAACATGGAATACAAATCTTTTCTACAGCATGCAGACTGTAAGATGCACAGAGTGAACTTGAGCGTGTGCTATTATTTACCTGGTGTTGAGCAAATGTTTTAGCAGTCCACCAACCCGTTGGCTGATCCTTCACCCTTCAAGGTTAGATTAGAGCCTTGCACTTGAAATATGCCACTAAATGTAAGACATCGTGTGCAGTCCTAAAGATCCCATTGTTTCCACAACAGTATCAATGTAATCCTTAAATCAGATGGGCGAGAGTTTAATCTAAAAATGAATTTAAATTTGTTCTTTTTATCCCACAACCAATTATCTGACAGTTTTAGTTACTAGTTACTTTACAAATTAATTTTTGCATACGAAACATATGAAAAACGTATCAAATCTGATGTGTATCCATGAAACGACCCAACAGTGGATACAAATACAGCTGAAACTTGCAAGTATTGTAAGAATTATTTAAGTAATTTTTCATACAAAAACCTTTCATAGTTACGGCTTCACAAATACGAGCATTTGCTGCTCCATAAGAATAATAGTTCTATTAAAAAAAAGGTAAAAAATGACCTCAACAAACTCATGTAAAATCCTGCTTTTATGTTAATATTTTTCTGCATTGAGTACTTTACTTTAAATACTTAAACTTCCTGTTATACTTACATACTTTTACTTAAGTAACATTTCCATTGCAGGACTTTTACAACACTTGTAACTTGTATTTTTACAGTGTAGTATTAAGACTTTTACCAGTAAATGATCTCAATACTTCCTCCCCTCCCGGTTCCTCCACTCCTGTTCAAGCAAGATTATATTGATGCTAGCTTGACTTGATTAATGACTAATTTTAGGGAAATGTAGAAAGAGATATGAGACTCGGGGTTAGTGACTTCAACTGATGGATATTTTCTATGGTCCCGATATGTTTCATTATTCTGTAGCCATGCAGATGGACCGCCCACGTTTTGCGATTGACAGACCGGCGTATAACCTCCCAGACTTCGACAGGGAGTTTGACAAGAAGAGTCGACAATTCCCTGTTCGAGAGAAAGTGAAGAAACTCTTCAGGTACAGAATTACAGCCTCACCACAGAGTCGACATGAACTACATGTCTTCCCATCACACAAACTCTACCTCTGACGAGCTTTGTGTCGCGATCAAATAGTGGAGAGCCCTGTAGCTATGACTCAACGCAAAGATTAGACATGTGTTGTGGACTTTTTTCTAAGTAACAACCCGAAAACCTGAGCTCTTCAAAGAGTTTCTCTTGTTTGTTTTCTGTAAGATGCTCTGTGTCTAGACTGAAGGGCTTGTTGTTCACACATCTGCCTGTACTGCGCTGGCTTCCCAAGTACAACGTGAAAGAAAACCTGCTGTGTGATGTCATCAGTGGGGTCAGCGCAGGGACCATTCAGGTTCCTCAAGGTTAGTTAATACTCTCCTCTCTCTAGTGCCGCTGTATGCCCACGCGTTAGCTCCAGAACATAACATTGTTTTGTATTATTTTTATATGTTATCGTGATTTATGTGACAGTTATTAAAAGGTTTCTGTTCTTTCCAGGCATGGCATTTGCCCTCCTCGCAAGCCTGCCTCCTGTCAACGGTCTCTATTCCTCTTTCTTTCCCCTCATCCCATATTTCTTCATGGGCACTGCTCACCAGATGGTCCCGGGTAAATCAGAGCGATTTAACTACAGCGATTTCATGTGATGACAGTGAGACGTTGCAAGAGCGGCACAGTGCAGATCAGCTGCGACTCTGTTTGCAGTTTGCAGAAAGGCAATGGAAATCGACGTGACACACTTGCTTTCTGCGTCTAGGTACGTTTGCTGTCCTCAGCATTATGGTGGGAATCGAGTGTCTTAGGCTGGCCCCAGAGTCGGACTTCAGTCACTTCAATGCCACTCTAAATGCGACAATAGTGGACACAGACCGGATGAATGACATTCGCCTGGGGATATCTGGAACCCTGGCCTGTCTCACTGCAATCATACAGGTACTCATAGCACATAAAGCTCAGTCTTTTAAACTGACACTTAAATGACATGAAAGAGATGAATGAAAGGTACAATTTAATCTAAACAACGACTTACATGTGTGTAGATTGGCCTTGGGTTCATGCAGGTTGGGTTTGTAGCCATCTATCTGTCAGAGTCCTTCGTCAGAGGCTTCATGACTGCTGCAGGTTTGCAGATCCTCATTTCAGTGCTCAAGTACATCTTTGGCATCCACGTGCCACCTTACAGTGGCCCGTTGGCAGTTATTTATGTAAGTGACTTTTTATATTGTGATCAGATTTTTGCGGCGTGACTTGCTGCAATGATGTAGTTTAAATTCTTTGTCACAGACTCTTGTGGATATTATACGTGGCCTGCCTGACACCAACATAGCGTCGTTGCTATTTGCTCTGGTCGGCAGCGTAGTTCTGATTGTGGTGAAGGAGCTGAGTGCACGCTACCGCCATAAGCTGCCCTTCCCCGTTCCTATTGAAATCATTGTTGTAAGTAGTTTGGAATTTCTCCAAAGGCACAAAAGTTCTTTAATTTTTAGTTTAGTTGAATTTAGCTGCTGTTGCTAAGATGTTTGAATAGATTTGTGACTACAGTATTCCTGTTCCACACAGGTGGTGGTGGCCACAGCCATCTCTGGCCCTTTGCATCTTCCTGAGATCTATCACATGGACATAGTGGGAGAAATTCCTTTGGGGTAAAGCATACATTAGCAGTCGCTTCATTAATCTAAACTGCTCATGAAACTATTATTTTACGTTTTGTCTTTATTTTCCAGATTTCCAGCCCCAATCCTGCCCACAGTGAGTCAGTGGGAAGACATGTTAAGCACGGCTTTCTCCCTGGCAATCGTGGGGTACGTCATCAACTTGGCTATGGGCAGGACACTGGCGGCCAAGCATGGATATGATGTGGACCCCAACCAGGTAGAAGAACTGCATTTCCCCCCCCCCCCTCCTACTTTAAAACCTTTATCTCGTTCCATTTTGTAAATACTTCACGTTCTCGTACAGGAAATGTTGGCTCTTGGCTGCAGCAATTTCCTCGGGTCCTTCTTTAAGATCCATGTGATCTGCTGTGCCCTGTCCGTGACCCTGGCTGTGGACAGTGCCGGTGGAACATCACAGGTGAGTGCCGTGTTACCTCCTCGAGGAACTGTGATCGCAATCGAGGTATCGAGGTATCGAGGTCAAGCATCGTGTAATCCATGAAGCACAATGTCATGAAATATAGTATGGGCTTAAAAGAAAATAACACCTCATATCGCTTACGACTGCACACCTTTTGCTGCCCTCTCATAGATTGCCAGTCTGTGCGTGATGCTGGTTGTGATGGTGACCATGCTTGCATTGGGAGCCTACCTGAAACCTCTTCCAAAAGTAGGTGGACATAAGAGAGTGATGCTAGTAGAGGTAAGAGAAAAAACTGACCAAGTAATCTTCTGCAGTCACTGCTTGGAGCCTTGATTGCCGTCAACCTGAAGAACACGCTCCTACAGCTCTCCGATCCCTATTACTTGTGGAAAAAAAGCAAACTGGACTGCGTAGGTCAAAGCCTCGGGTGCAATATTGTATTGTCTTTTGTTCTTCTTCCATATTTAATCTTATTCTATTGTTTTTCACTTCCAGTGTGTGTGGGTTGTGTCATTCTTGGCCACATTCTTTCTCAGCTTGCCTTATGGAGTTGCTATCGGAGTGGGATTTTCTATCCTGGTAGTGATATTCAAGACGCAGTTGTGAGTACGCCTCTTGCCAAACACTATTGTTGAACCTTAAGACAAAGCAGTGTACAATGTGAACTCTATATTAATGCATTACTAATTTTGATAATGTGTTTTTCGTAGTCGTAACGGTTCCGAAATGGCTCAGATTATGGCTACAGATATCTACAGAAACCCGAAGGTGTACAATAAGGTATGAAAACAAAATGTTTGGCGTTACACATAATGTAAGGGAAATTGCATCTAATTTTTTTTTGTTTTTTTTGTAATAACTCCACAGGCCATGTCAATAACAGGTGTGAAAATAGTAAACTACTGCTCGCCACTCTATTTTGCAAACGCTGAAATATTCCGCCAGAGGGTCGTCAAAAAGGTAAAGAGAAAACATGACCTCTTTTGCTGTCTCTCGAGGTTAGCAATGTTTCAATGAACGTGTTGATGTGGTGCATGGGTATTTACATGTCGCAATATTTATGTCTAGACTGGGCTGGACCCTGGCAAACTCATCCTGGCCAGGTGGAAGTTCTTAGAGAAAGAGAAGCAGAAGGAAAAAGTGAAAGACGATAAGAAGGACAAGGAGACGAGAAGGAGGAAAGCGAGTTCTTTGGTTAACATGAAGGCTCAGGTGGGATTAAGTATATGTCGAACACGGCGCAAACATGAAGCTCATAGCCAGAAACGCATAGAAAAACCTTTTATGGGTCGTGATTAATGTTCAAAATTAGAGAGATTTTCTGAAAACACAACCTGTGACCCTTTCTGTACACCTTTCTCTCTGTATTTCCTCCAAATCTAGACCGTATCTCAGCTTGAACTGCGAAATGACTTTGATATGAACGATGGCAGTGCCAAGGAATCTGAACCTCCCACCAGTTATGTCAACTTCCACTGTGGTGACATTGAACTGGGCGAGCAGGCACCTGACCAAGAGCCGCCCAGCTCCTCTGCAGTCACACTGGAGTCCCAGCCCATGCCCTTCCACACCCTCATCCTCGACTTGGCAGGGGTCTGCTTCATAGACCTAATGGGAATCAAAGTATTGACAAAGGTACAAGCTCGTTTGCAGTACTACTAAAACAAGTTGTTCCATATTGAGTGTATGGCACCCCTAAAAGGTTTACTGAAAACCTTCTTTCCTTCACAGATGAACTCAAGCTACGCGATGCTGGGCATCAAGCTATACCTCGCTAATGTTCAAGGTAAAATATTATCTTATCTGTATTTCACACTTGAGACCGAGTCACTCATTCACCATTACGTTCAGAAGGTCTGTGAAGGACACTGGCAGAAAGTAGAATTGCAAGTCAGAGATAACACGTGTTGTCATAGGGTGCGCGTGCCTTCTGTTTCCTCGCGAGATAAAGGGGTGATCCACATTAATAATTTATTGTGATTGATTACCTTAGAGCATCGGCGCTCTCCTCCTGGCAAATAACATTTTATTTGTCTTTAAATACCGCATGAACTTCGTGGATAAAATCTTTTGTCTCTCTGTGTTCACGTCCCTGATATTTGCTGTCTGCAGCCCAGGTGTACGAGGAACTGGAGGCCGGAGGAGCTTTTGATGACGGCAATATTGCCCGCAATAATCTCTTCCTTTCTGTCCACGATGCCATTCTGTTTGCTCAGCAGACCACTGGAGAGAGGCGAGTCTCCCCTAAGGTGGGCCCCACTGTACAAAATAACCTTATCGTACAAATCCTTTTCATAACATCACATACAAACACCTGCTGTTCAAAGGTTCTAAGGTTAGGGATATACGGAGAGATTAAGAAGAGTAGAAAAGCGCGATTTATTCTCCGAGTAACAAATTCCTCTTTAAACACAGCTTTTGCCCCCTTATCTGGTTCAACAAGGGTAAACAGAAATATCACAAAGGTTTTTTGAGACGCATTAAGTGCCACAACACACAGAGTTGTAAGTTACACCAAGGTCATGCCGCATATTATATTCTGTGTGCCTGATTTTGTCTTCTTTTACTGCTGTATAAGCATAGGCAGCTTTTAAGTATCTAAAAGGACAGACATTTTCTTCAGCACGATTCAAACCGCAGTTGATGTGGATAACAATGTTGCAAAAGTGGCCATCTTTAAAATCATGGTTCACTAAAGGAACAGTCTACAGAACACTCATGGAGCTTCACAGCAAAACACCGTTGCAGCGTTCTCCTTAACAGTTGAAGAAACTGGGGACTTGTTTTAAAACGTAAAGATACAAACGCGTAAAATCCAGCTCATCCGGCATAATCCAAGGTCTCTGGAATCCCCGAGATCCCACATTGATTTAAGAAAACCGCATTTACCCCCTTTTTATAAGCTG
Source organism: Hollardia meadi (assembly GCA_037974645.1). NCBI lineage: Eukaryota > Metazoa > Chordata > Actinopteri > Tetraodontiformes > Triacanthodidae > Hollardia > Hollardia meadi. Next base: position 13,125,595 of record JBBPCS010000480.1, on the reverse strand, counting down.
AAATCTTTGCTGTAGGTTGGCAAGCTAAAGTGTTAGCGCACACCACCACAGTGAAGATTTCGGAGACTTGGATTGTGCCGGGCGAGCTGTATGCTGCAACACTGCTTAGCTGAGGAACTTCACCCGCTTTTTAGCGCTTGTGCCTGTTTTACTTTAAACATGTGCATTCGCTTTGTTGGCTGCAGGCAGAGGAAGCAAGACAGGAGCTTTCCTTTAACATTAACGAGGATCTGGAGCAGGTATGCCGTTTGCCCGTACAAACTGAAGCAATTCCACGCATGCATTTATCCACCACGAAGCCATTATTCCATACTCAACAGTGGTTTTACTTTTACAGGAAATGTTCTGAGCACCGATTGCTGCGGTGAAGATGAGCAGAGGAAACATGCTGAAGATACCGACAAGAACCTTCAGTTTGTAATTTATGGAAATGTGTTGTGGCCCACTTGCATTATATGCTTCATCTTGTATCTTTTTGCTGACTATCAATTATCTAAATAAAATGTTAGTGTTAGTTTGTGTTTGGGCACAGTAATTAGTAAATGACTCCACTGACCGGGTGGTACATACCAGCACAAGAGACCCCAATAACAAGCGAGGGCTGAGCGGATAATGAGGCGCAGTTCGCCCACCTCTTCGCAGTAACTGCGGAGTGAACCTGCTGACTGCGCAGTCATACAGAAGTGGTCCTGTAATTAAGTGAGCGTGAGCTTGGCCACAGCTGTGAGGTACAGCCAGCTGAGCAGTCTGGCGAAGTCCCTGCGGAGGCAAACACTGAGAAAGGCTAAACACAAATCAAAGGAGGATTACATGGCATCAGCAGTTTCATGACTTTGTTGTCTTGCAAATCTCTGTTTGTCTCCATCTTTTTCTGCAAGGCAGAAAAAAAAGCGTCGACAACCGAAATATTTCTTCCGATTGTTGGCAGTTGCGCCAGTAGAGGGACTGTAACAAAGTTGCAGGTGTTTAAAGGCCTGCGGTGTCCAACTTAGCAGCAGGCTGACAGTGGTGTTGGTACGTGTGTGATGCATGGATGCATTTGTGAAGCTATTAAGAAATCATTCTAAAGTATTCTGGCACACATCTGCTCCACTGCTCTCCTTCCTCTCTGCAGCAAACTGGCACCATAAGCGATTACAAAGTTTCTATGGCCATCAGCTTTAATTTGGAGCTCTGGGAACGTCTCGCACCACTTAATGGCGTGCGTGCGTGCGTGCGTGTACGTGTTCAATTTCATCACCTGCAGCTCGTCCCTCCTTTTCTTTTCTCCTTTATTGTTTTCAGACTGTCTGTCTGTAGAAGCCCTTTGCTTGAGCCTGATTTAATTAATTTAAATTAGGGAAATATTCAGATTGAAAGAATTAAACCATTTCTTGTAACATAGCTATCAGCCACCATGCCCCTCTGTCTTGCCTTCCTTGTCTTTAAATATTTAAATGCTTGACTGTCTTTTAAAATATTACGTACTAGTTATGCATAAACATACAAATGTATATAGTCCCAAATGCATGCTACATACTAATTCTAAGCAGGTGTTATGTCGTGTGCTCACACTGGAAAAGCGTCAACTACTCAAAACAGCCTCTAGATTTCTGAGTGTGTTGTTGACGTACACTACATTCCTAACTAAAGATTACAAATAATTACAACAAATTGTTGTAGTCGTAGGACAGCTACAGAAGAATCATGAAAAAATATAAAATAATAATAATCAGATAAGAATAAAATCTTTCATAAAACATTTTGATTTGTCTCTGTAAAGGTAAATTGAGTGAGGCATTCCCTACACCAGACAATTAGCACTCTGCACAATGAGTAGACCTATGTGGTCTGGAATGGGGACACATGCGACTGTCTATATCTATTTTTTTCCAGAGATCACAGTGCCGTCAGGGTAAAGCACTTTTGCGGTTGTGGGGTTGCAGTGCCTTGCTCAGGGGCACGTTTTAGAGACTGGCCAACACCAGTGACAATCTTTGGTTGCCAGCTCACATCTGCAATCCACCCCACTCACCAGTGCTAGGCAACCCTTTGCAACCGCTCGGTCTCCCTGCTGTCATTACTCTTAATGTCACAGTGCTCTTATTCTTTTTCTCATTCATCTAAATGTACTATAGGCTTGAGTGTGGAGTCTGCGTGTTCACCCTGTGTCTGCGTGGCTTCCTTCCTCTCACAGTCCAAAGACATGCAAGTTAGGTCAATTCTCTAAATTGCCTGTGAGTGTGAATGGTTATATGTCATGTATGCTCACCCTGTGATGAGCTGGTGATAGATGGATGGACTGTTTTGCTTTTAATTTGACCTTCTTGATATTGTCCCCTTATAACGATCTCTTATCTGCTATAGGTAAAAAAAAAAAAAGAGAGAAAAAAATGAAATGTCAAATGACGATTACATTGAATTGCTGTATGAAATGCTTCTCGCTGAATCTTTTTTCCAAATGAGATGCTGTTATAATGGACTAGCTTCTCAATCCCTGTAATTTCAAGTTCACATAAAAATTAATTTTACACCCCTTGCACATTCATTGACCATGATGGTTTAATTAACAAGGTCCCTTTTAGGATTTTGAGACGAAGAGATTAATGTATAAAATTTGTTTACACGCCCAGTGGTTTCTTATTATTGAGACTAATTGCGTGGTGCCAGGGGGTATCTCCACGTTGAGTCATGGGACCTTGTCATTTAGCACTTGCCTTTTATAAAGAGCTGTCCCCGAGAGAATACTCAGCTCTGACCTTTCGGAATCAATATTTAAATTTAGAGCACTTTAATAAAGAGCCAAGAACCCCGGATTTAATGACAAGAGTGATGTTGCTCAAATGGGCGGTGCGCTTGTAAGGGCCATCTGAGGGAACGAGCGTGACAGAGCAACCAAACCCACCTCTGGAAATTAAATAATGGTTGCCTGACATTGATCAAGCAATGGCAGTTAGTGCTTTGCGTACGCATTTTATAGACATGTGTTTGGAGATCTATTATGCTTCATTAACAAACCACTTTGCAGCCAGGGAATCATAAATCTTGACTGTGCAATGTCAGCAAATTGTCTTTGGACAGGGTTTGTTTACAAAGTTGCTGAGGGCAAATCTGACCACTGGCAGCTGGTATTAATTAATGTTGTGCATTGTCTCAGTCAGTTCAACAGCAATCAAATGCAGCAACAATGGAACCTTTTCTGGTAATTAATTAAGGCATGAAGGAGGATGGTTAATTATTTATAGTGAAATTAAACCACAACCCCATGTCTGATGGAAAATACTGTGCAACCTGCTTGCCATTTTTTTCTACTTTTTTTTCCTCTTCTCTTTGGCAACTTGTAGATGCAATGAGTTCTTTCATTTCACGGTACAATTACTGCATTAAAAGTAATCAGTGTGTTAATTGCCGTATTTAAAAATTCATTGATTGTTGATTGTCATATAAAATTTAGAAACTAAGAAAACCGTTTGAAGTTGAGGCTACAGAAAAGATGTCTGTATTTTTTTTTTTTCTATATATTTTTGTGTGAAAGAAAGGAAGGAATTTTAATTTCATTAATTCAATTTAATTTCATAAAGAGTATCATAAACCGAAAGCTGTAACAAGAAGATAAAGCTTTAAAGAGATAAACAAATTTGACCTTCTGAACACGCTATCAAGAGAAAGATAGATTTGCAGCTATCATGTTGGACAGATATGCAAATGCGCGCCATCAGTGAGGTGTTTTATCATCCCATCAACTCATTAAACAGAGCAGCAGGTACTGTTTGCTCTCCTGTCTTCTTATTAGATAAAAACCGCAGTGTGAAGCCTACAGATACCAGCTCCTTACTGAGCCGTTCAGTATCAGCGGGGAAATTAGACAAGACAATGCAAAACAACCCAGTGTGGTGCAACGCTAAGGTAACTCATTAGAACACTACAGCATGGGAAGAAGCCACACGATGCTTTGCAACATGTCATCGGGGGTGTTGTGAGTGTTATTACACAATCATAATTTGATTGCTTGCGCACAATTACTTCATTCATTTTGGGAATCTGGCATGATGATCTCCCAGGCTCAAAAAAAGGACATTTGGAAGAAAAGCTTCAGTGTAGTGGATCAGACAAGCTTTCTGCAGCTTTCATTGAAGTATATTTGTGTATAGAGGTATCATTTCAGGGGGAATGCCTGGATGCACTCACCTTTAATATATTTGTCACGGGTTAGAGTTACATAGACATTGACAGGATGTCAACAAGTATAACCGCAGTAAGGCTATATGGAAACATATTTTTTTGCAGGAGACAGGTTTGTTTGAAGTGAGGTTTAGGCTTATGCACATAGCGTTAAGGTCAACAAGAACCTTTGGTTTTACCTCAGTTGCATCTTTACACGTTGACATACTGTATTAGTGTCAGGCTTGAAGAATTGAGCTGTCACGAGTGTGGCTCAGCTGACACGAGTCACTTGAGAGACCAAGACCAGTCTACAAATGTCTGTCAGACGGAGCAAGCTGAGACCATTAGCCACACAAGCATTAGTGAAATTGCCCCCTGCTTCAGCTGCATAATATATCCGAATCATTAATACAAACATTTGCAAATGAGTTTTCCAGCGAGCTCTACATGAAAGCACTCTGTACGGCTCTCCGTGTAGTACTCATTAACCTTAAAACACAAAGCTCACAAACAGAAAATAAAGCAGAAATGGAGAAGAGAAGAACCAAATGGGTTTGAATTTCAGTGGTCTTCACTAAAATTGCGGTTCAGACCAGTTTGGTTTGCTCGCTTGTTGTCTGCTGTCCCATGGGTATGCATCTGTCTGCTGCAGAAGCACACCTGTCTGAAGCTCAGAGGAGAAATCTCCCGCTTTTATCTCAATAAACAGGCAAGCCAGGCAGCCATTATCGGAGCCCTTTACTGGTTTTGTTTACCTCTCTAGCATGACTCACCTGTCGCCAGGGGAATTTAACTTTGGTGGCGATTTATTAACCCTTAAATTGGAACTGAACACGATCCATCCGCTGCCTGCTTGAAGATGAACAGGACGCCTCTTGCCCGAACAGCGTGTCATGATATGACACACAAGGACAGCAGATATTATCATAAAACATGATATTGTCTTTAAATACCTGCTTACGCTTTGAAGTCATATAGGTTTAAACATATATAGCAGTATTTAAGAGCTTTAAATTTCATATGGCATGCAGTAGAAACATCCTTTTTTTCAAATCCCACTTTTCATGAAGTGAACTGTGATTTTAAAAAAAGATAAGAGGGAGATGTGCAATGGGATTTTCTCTTCATTGCACATCTACATGCAGGCAAGTACCCAAGACATTACGGTCACAGCTTTAGTCATTTAGCATGTTTAGCCTTATGAAGGCTTTTCCCTTTATTGTGACAATAGCACTGCTTGGTGATTGTGCTCTCTAAAAACAGCTGTCTAACTGCTCCTCATTATGACTGTTGTACTGTTGTTGTATGGTGTACCCGCTTCTCTTGTGGTACAGGGAGAAAACACAATATAGCAAATGTAAAATATCAAATTTGTCAGTTCGAAAAATATTTGTAGTTTTTTTTAGTGTAAAAGTGAAAATGTTACTCACTTAATATCTTCTAGTACTAGTGGGTAATTACAGCAGAAATGATCAGAGAAGCTGAATGCAGAGTGACTTTTCCTGCTCTCTCTGTATCGCTGTGATAAAACAATATATAACCATTCAAATCGCTTCCTAAAATTGCTGCATGCAACAGATTTATTGCAAACATTTAAAACCGCTCGTGAGGAACAACTACAGATGTCAACTGTGATTTCAATAATTAGATTGGCTGCTGTAATGACGTGCCGTGGCCACAGGATGGCACTGTGGCTTTACCTGTAAACCCACAGGGCCGCTCTTGTCTGATGAGCAGTAACAACTTTGAAGAAGTCTCAGACTCCCCCAAGGAAACCATGAAAGACAAAGTTGTGAAAGCTCGAGCCGAGGCGATTAAAAAAAAAGAAAAAGAAGAAGAAGAAGTATGACTGTAAAAGAGCTGGAGTTGTGATCTTGTTTCTTGTGATCCATATATATTGAGCAAAGGGAGAGTGATGGTTGAGTGGGGACTGCAGCACCTCCGTGGCCCTGCAGATGAATGAAGATGCAAATGGAGGGAGGGGGAAGTTAAAGCCTTTAGTGACACTAAGTACACCCCAGAGGCCCTGGTGCGGAACGCTCAGCCTCAGCACATCAAGGACACAGCCCCTATGTCTGAGCGTCCCCTTGGCACGCATCACATCCCGTCCATCTACATTTTCATCCAGACAAACACTTGACTCCTTATGCTGTGCTGAGCCAATGACAAGAGACAGATGTGCCCTCCTCGGAGAATCCAGGCTGATAAGCTGCTGCTCCACAAACTATTAAATAACCCAAAGAAACCGCCGGAGTAAAAAAGACGAAGAAAAAGTCCTATTTTACATGAGAATGGATGTGCCTGGAGACCGTACCCTAACACGTTGGCTTCGCCTTGGCTGTGAATGTCAATTTCATGTCAGATCCTTTCTCTGTTCATCCATGACGTCTGTGATTGCTTCATCCCTTTGCACGAGAATGACTTGAAATGAGCATTGGCCCGGTCTGGCGCTCATTTACAGTGCTCTGTAAAGGAAATGCATCCGAAAGGACTGGCAGAAAAATCACATGATCAGGCTCTGCTCTGTGGAATATGAAATTGTGCACTCTGCTGAACATTTCTGAACGTACGCAGTGTGTGCCTCAACAGCCTCCATGTGTTTATCGTTTTCTTCATCCACTAAGAGCAGCTGCCTGGTGGGACCTTGGCTACGAAGGAGTGTCACAGCCATGATGCGGGCCCCGTGCGGCATTCTGTTTCTGCAAGTCATTCAGGCATGCAGTACTCTGGCTTCCCTCTCCAACGGTTACAGAAATACAGGTGAGCCCACAGCAGGTGAACCTGTCATAGTCAGCACCTGCAGGATCCTAACAGCCAGCGGGGGGAAAACTGAAGGACAGAGGAAGTTTTGCTGCGAAGAGTTCTGCTGTGCCACCAGGGAAGCTTAGCAATGAAGGTGAAACACAATGTTGTCCTAAAAACACATGGTGAGCAGGACAAACTGTTACAAAACGCCATTATTTTACCGCTTGTGTCAAATAAGCACTGTGCATTGTTTTATGCACCGGATTATTAAAACAATTCTAATCTAAAGAGAGCATTTGGTGTAATATTAATATCGAAGATTATTTATTATTTAGGTCATCATCGGGATAATAAGTGAGAACTCGAATGCTTTTTTTGGCCTTCGCTGAGCGCCGCCCATGTAGTTGTGCTTGGCACCATAATTTGTTTAAATGCTGATTTATGAACCAATTGTCTGTAATTGCTGCTTAGTGCTACTGTTAATCCACGCTGTCTGCCTCCTGAAGCACATTAGGCCAGATTTGTGTCATGAAGTAATTAGTTCGATTACAAAAACGAAAGTAGGGATTGGGTAAGAAACTCGGAACAAGGAGCTTGAAAGAACTCCCATGTCATGAGCACGTTTTCTGTCTTGCTGTTACGAAAGACTCACCAGAGTATATGAAAATACCCTTGTTCTGTGATTTCCTTGATTTAAAGCCTGCACATGTCAGCAAAGGTAATTTGAATCTTGTAACATTTTTAGTGATTCGATGCCAGTTTTTGGACCTACTTCGCCGCAGCATCTCACACAGCAAGTTATTTGCTTGCCAGCAGTCCTCGCTACTTCACACGTTCAAAAAAATAAATAAATATATAGCTCTGTGTTTTCTATTTGGCTTCTGTCGCCCGCCAGAAGCTGCCATCGCAACCGAGAGTGCTCCATTGTCTGCTAGCATTGTCACTGTTATTAGTCTTTTTGGATTGCCTGTGGAGGTATCGGCAGGCTGCGGGGAAGCAGGCGCCAGGCTGGATAATTAGTTGTTCTTCGATGCCAGACGGGCACGTTGCCGTCACTTGGAGGGGAAACGGAAAGCGGCATCACTATCACAGTAACACCGGAACAACCTTTGGTGGGAGGGCTGGGTTCCAACGCATCTGCCACACACTAGTCATCTACCCAATGGCAAGACAATAGTGCATACCAGTCTAGGAATACACAGCATGGATAATTACTTTATCCAAAACGGACTTATTCTTGTAATATTTGTCATAATTAGTTGTGGTGTGGTGGAATCAATAGCGAGTTTCTGTAATGGCTCTGCTGATCACTGTAGACAAAGAGATTGGACAATTTTAAATGTTCCGTACACTTATCTCAAAAACAAATAGAACAAGGCAAAAAAAATGCTCTATTTAACCTTTATTTATGTATATATACCAATTGTACATGTATGGAATGTTGGGCGTGATGCAGAAGTTTTATTTAACAATCCCCTAAGCTGCCTGTTGCGCACCTCTGACCTCCCAGAAACTGCGACTTCCGAAATTACATTTCCAAACATGAGCTCAACTGCTGGAGCTGCCGGGGACCCTCGGGCGACGGCCGTGCTGGCTTCTGCAGGAGATGTGGATGATGGCGAGGAGTATGGAGACGCCTGCGAGCAAGGTACCTCCAAAGCCCAGCAGGATGCCATACAAGAGTGGCAGAGCTACATCCAAAGGCCCCTTCTGGTACGGAGGGACGGGAGCCCGCTCCACAATCAGATCCAGATCACGCCAATTCAGATCCCTTACTAACACAGACACGCGCGCACACACACACACACACACACACACACACACACACACACACACACACACACACACACACACACACACA
>JBBPCS010000480.1:13094867-13111428 GCA_037974645.1 Hollardia meadi | reverse complement strand
ACAAGTTTGATCTGATGTACGCCAAACGTGCCTTTGTTCACTGGTATGTGGGTGAGGGTATGGAGGAGGGGGAGTTCAGTGAGGCCAGAGAGGACATGGCAGCTCTAGAGAAGGATTATGAGGAGGTGGGGGCTGATAGTCTGGGAGAGGATGATGATGACGGAGAGGAGTATTAAACAGCCATGCATTCCCTTGTACTCAACTCTGATCTGTGCCTTGTTAATGTCACAAATAAAATGTTTTCATTCACTGTACTGTTTGACTGCTCTTCAATACTCATGCATTCATTATTGTTAAAACCAGCCATTTTAATAGTACAGGTTATATTCCTGATTGACTAATGCTAAAATCATTTTACTATCTTGGTCGGTGTCAAACTGGTTTGAAGTAGTTTAGGCAGTTCAGCTTTTAATGATGCTTTGTTTTAAAGGGACAGTCAATGTACTCACACTATACTCGAAGCCACAGTGAAACGTATAACTGCCTAAGATGGCACACATTAGACATTAAACACGGCTTATATTAATTTGTCACTTGAAAGATCTAAAATGCTTTTACTCTACAATCTTGCTGCTCACCTCACTTTGTAGTCATTTGGGGGCAGTGGTGTTCAACAAATGTTGGCACTCCACCCCATGCTGAAATGGCAAAGTACTTCAAATTGTTGCAGGGGGCCTGTAGTTTAATACTAAATTACTTTTACATCCTCTGATGTTTTCAATTTGGAGATCCTACCTTTACTAATTAAAGGTGTGATTTGTGCTTTACATGAAAACTACCTGAGCAGAGCTGAGGGTGGTCTCATATTGGCAGATGGGTGGTGTTTAAAAATACTTAGTTTTGTTGTTCCTAGACTATTTTTTTTCTAGATAATGAATGGTATTAAAGTTATGAATACATTTTATCCAGACTGACTCACCAAAACGACATATTCACCACTGTAAAAGTTTGTAATTTATGCTTTGTACAGCAATGTTATTTGTACACAAAAACAACCGCCATCATATTAAGATGTACTGAATTGTTTTCCTCAAACACAGTAAATTTTCTCCTGAATGGGGAGTGGACTAACAAACACTCATGTACTGTATACTTATTACAACTTTGAAGGAATAAGTTGATAATGACATTGGATTCATTTACAGGGATGTGGGGATGAGAATCCAGCTTGGTGTGTATGGCAGGAATGTTGGGAATAGGTTTAAGGGCTTTGGATGGGCAACAAAAAATCAAACAGAAGAATATGGGCTAGAAGGCATGTTCAATAACCCTGCTCTATAAATAGTATTCTCAAAAATCTATGAATCAAATCTATGGTATTTCCATACTGGAAATTCAACAAAAAGCCTTTTCAGATGACACAGACTAGGAAAGGATATAAGATTCCGTTGATACCTGCCCATGTGGGCATTAAAGGAAATAAAGTAGAAGACAGAACAGTCAAAAATGCAACAAATAAGAAATAGATCATGGATTGTTGGTAAAGGGGAAGGGAAAACGGGAATGATCAGAAAGTGGCAAGGAAGTTTTGAGGTGGACAGCAATTGGCTGTAATCATATTACAAAGTTCAAAAATCCATAAATGCTCAGGAGGAAAAGAGAAGATTTGATCATACAGGGTTCAACAAAACTGTTCTTAGTGGGAAAATTAGGTCAGAAGAATGCTGTCACTGCAAAACAATAGAAAATGTTGAACATAAGAAAGAAATGGAGCAGATTCTATGTATAAGGAAGGAATCTCTAGAGGGAATACTAGGGACAACTGGAGATGGAGGAAAGGCCACACAGAAAGATGCATTTTTGTTTGTTTACTCCAGTACGGTAGGTGGCGGTATGCACCTTCAAAGTTACTGATTCCAATCCGCCATTAAAGGAAAAGAAGAAGAAGTATCATCATGGCGGGATGCATGAAAATGATAATCGGTTTCATTTCTAGAAGTGCTAAATTAATGGTTTTCATTGTGCTGCTTGCCTTTTTACCTCAGACCTCACACCAGAATATGGGTAAGAAGGGATGTTCCGCAGCAACAACGGAGACTTTGATTTATACGATACGTAGTTTAAACGAATATCATTGCTCAGGCTAACTCCACTTAGCTTATGTTTGGTCTTTGATACTGCAACGTTACGAAAGTTAGCTTTACGGTTGTGGGGTTGTATCCGATCTTGTCTCTGTATAAGAGAGAAACTCGTTTAATTTTTTTAATTTATTTTGTGCTTGTAGATTTTAGCTAAGCACGAAACTGTCAAACCTGCTTGCTTTACGTTACAAGCCCGCATATTATTAACGTAGAGCTACCAATTATAAAACCAGTGCGTCACTGAACAACTTGTTTATATCCATGAAGTTCAGTGTGAAGAAAATAATATTAACACATGTATAATATGACTACCCATTACAACCACCCTCAAATAATACTACATCTGTTACGCTTGTAACATGCATTTATGTTATTGTTTAAGCTTACAGTATTTCTGTGGGTGGGGGTGTCAGAGAGGGGATGCATCAACTCAGCTGTAACGTTTTGAGGACGTACTTTTTTTCAGACACTAACAAGGCCTAAAGCTTAATATCCAAAATATAACTACTTATGGGCACATTGTGCCCCTAGAAAACAAACTGTTGGCTGTTTTTAACTTTGATTTAAAAGCTCAACCATGGACGGAGCTGCAAATTCCCTTCAGCTAGACACCCTATATAAGTACATCTGTTAAACTGCTTATCTGTAGGTATGTTTATCTGTATGGTGCTTGTTTAATAAACACATAAATAAATATAGTTACAGAAATATTAACAGACATTCAGCTATTGTTTACCAGGAAATACAAAACAGTACAGACTAATAATGAAGACGTATCAAATGTGTATTAATTTGCAGCTGAAAACAGCCCCCAACAAATGCACCTTTTACTCCCGTTTGAGTAATGTTTGCGGTAAAAACTACAGTGTCTCGCTGTTATGGGAAATTAGTGAGTCTTTTTTAAATTAAACAATATATTGTGACCCATTTTAAAATATTTTCGTCTTCAGTCAGAACCAGTGGACATGGGGCTGACTGCTATATCTGGGGAAGTCAGGAAGTAATGCAAGGACAGACTAATGCTGTGTTATTGTTGTTGTTTTTTTAGTCTTTTCATGAGATTTTTATATAGTAATTCCAGCATTTTCCTTCAAATACCTGACTGTTATATATTGTTTAAATTTGTTGTTCATGTTACAGAATTCTCTACCATACATGCCTCTGATTATCAAACCCAGGTAACAAACATCCAGTGACTGATCTCCAGGATGGAGAGAGTTATGTCATGTTCGGGTCCAACAGGTTCTGTTATGAAAACTCCATAGTGCCATCCTGGAGGCAAACATGGACAAGAATTCAGGTAAGTTACATTAATGGTGCCAGTCTGTGCAAATCCAGAACTGGTCATATTTAATGCACTTTCTCAATCTTAAAATGCTGTTTTTACAGTCTACCTCAGTTTTTGTCTGGGGCCAAATTCCAACAAATCTGCAAATGTGGTTTAAAGCTTACATATCTGTCCTAATAAATTTGTCATTCTCACAATTTCTTATGGTGAAACTCAGTTGATTAGGTCCATAATAACTGAAGATTTCTGACAGGTCAAAGTGTGGAGTTCAAACGTATTTAAGGTGGAAACCGTGGAAGGTGAGGAGAAGCTGCAGGAGCTGGAGCGCTTCACTTTCTGGGGCTGGTTTCAGAGCTTGTTACGTGAGCGGCACAATGAAACCACTATTAACATCAGTCTGTTCAGCAAGAAGACATGCTTTAAGATTGATCCTGCTGACAAAACTCATTACACAGTCAAGCCTGTTCGTAGTAAGTTGAAAACAAATTTAGTCAATTAATTTGCTGGTTATTGACAGATATTACATGGCCAACATGATGTTCTTTTTTCCTTGCAGAGTTTGATATCTATCTGTTTTTGGTATTCCTCGCTGGCATGTTGTTGTTCGTCTTTGCAGACTCACTCAGCAGGTACTTTTTCTTAATCATCGTAAGGATTTATCAGGATCACAGTATGTTACCTTATTAACCCTGCCCCCCCCCCCCCCCTTATATGAAGGAGTCAAGTTTTCTTCTACTCTGCCGGTATGAGCACCGGCATGATCGCCTCTCTCATCATCCTTTTCTTCATTTTGGCTCGCCTTTTGCCAAAGGTAAGGTATTTCATTTTCTGCAAATATCCATGGTTTTAGAGGTCAAATCACTTCGGTATCATACTTACTAATTGTACCCTTTGTGTTTGCTGTTCCCACAGAAAAGCCCCTTTTATGTGTTGATTATTGGCGGCTGGTCATTTTCTATTTACGCCATCCAACTTGTCTGCAGGAACCTCAAAATAATTCTGCAGGAACACTGGCATGTGGCATTAGGTACAGACCCTTAATTAACACAAAATCTTTAATGACAGTGGAATTGGACACATATATAGTGTATTAAATAGCTATTTTGAGACTACTGATCATGCAATTTTAGCTTCCTCTATACTTTCAACATGAATTGCTTTTTTAAGTGAACTGGCATCTGTAGGGTTTTTTTGTTTTTTGTAGTATGTAATGCTTAATTATGCATGGGTAAATCTGCATGCAGCATGCCATCTGCCTCACTTTGAGCCTTGTGATTTGAATCACCATTGGCTGCAGGCCTGAAAAACATGTAAAACAGATCCACAACTTTTACAGAGACTTTAAGTAATTTTGCAAAATTTTGCTTGGGCTTGCGGGCATTATGTTGCATAGCTCAGCACTGGGTCATTTCCTCTCAAACACTGTGCAAGTCATTACTTTTGTTTTTGTCAGGTTATGTCGGAGTGGTGGGATTCATCAGTTTTGCTGTGTGTTACCGTTACGGTCCTCTGGCGGATAAGAAGAGCATTAACATCTTGTCGTGGACGCTGCAGCTGTTTGGCCTGCTCCTGGTTTATTTAGGGATTCAAATTCAGCAAGTTGCCTTCGCCATCATCGTGGCAGCTTTGTTCTCTAAAAATCTGGAGTACCCAGTCTCTCTGGTAGTTGTTGCATGGAGGTGGGTGTTGACAGGAGGCGGCGTAAGAGTACAGTACTATAGTGAACTGGAACTCTACTTTAAAACAGTTCATATATTTCTATATATCTGTGATACAAGACAAGAATGACAAGAATGTCATTTATTTCCAATTTTCTATTGTATGTAAGAGTTTTTCATACTGCTCAAAACAATTTGATAATCTCTGCTTTATTTTAAGAATCCATTTGTTTTTTGGAAAGTCTAACATGTCTGTTTATTTCTGCATTTAAGATTCATCAAACTTGACATTGCTTGGAACTACTGAAAATCAAAGCTGTGATATAACAGCCTATAACAGTTGAATTTTTCTTATAATGTTTCTTTCTATATTGCTGTGTTGTGCAGGAAAATCAGACATTATGTTTACTGGAAGCCAGAGCCACGTCGCCTGTTGACTGAGGAGGAGTATCAGAAGCAGGGAGAGGAAGAAACTCGACATGCACTGGAGGAGCTGAGGAAGTACTGTAATAGTCCTGAGTTCAGCCCGTGGAAGGCAGTGTCCAGGCTTCAGTCTCCAAAAAGGTGGATGTTGTGATGTTCTCTCCCTAAGAATGAACAAAAATAGAAAGACACTGTTGATTTACAGGTGAACCTATATTTTTGACTTGCTAAGATCACAGTAGAGTATTACCATGAGGAGATAATGTTATTGTAAAAACCATAAGTATTCACCCCTGTCTCACAACATTGAGCGTCAGAAAGCATGAGAGCACAGACGGTGCAGGTTTCGACACGATACTGACTCACCAAATGTTGGACCTTCCCAGTACAATTCAGGTGGATTTATGCTACAGTCAATTGAAACCCTTTGACTAATACACACAGGTGATCTCCATTTAATTACTGTGTGTGACTTCTAGAACCGGAACCAAACTTTCGAGGGAAAATGTTTACAGACACTGTATATTTTTTGTGAATGTAATGTAATAACTGTTTGCATGTGATCAGGATTTTCCTGAAAAAGAGAGGCTAAAGGTTAAAGAAAAAAAAAACCCCTCCTTTATCATACTTTTATATTACCATGAGGTCTAATCCAATAAACATCAGTGCTGTGAACATTAATTTATTATTACTCACTCAATTTTGTATATATTTGGGGATACACAAATAATTGTAGGACTAATTTATCCCCCATCACTGCGTAAACATCCTCTAGAGTAGTATTACCAGCTTTCCTCAGTCACTGAAAAAATAAATGATACTAGTAAGCTGCGTCTGCACATAAGTTATATAAAAATATCCAAAATAGCTCATACTTTACCAATAAGGTCATGTTCAGGTACAGTTGAGTTTGGTGTGCCACCCTGAAGTTGTATGTGTAGTGTGTATACTGTATATCACTGATTGTTGCTGACATTGTCACCTTATTCCACAGGTTTGCTGATTTTGTTGAAGGGTCCCTTCACCTGATGCCAAATGAGGTGTCTGTCCACGTGCAGGAATATGGCTTTGGAGGATCGTTCTTTGAGGATGAATTTTTTGACACGGACGATGACGAGGACGAAGACAATATTAAGCCTATGATGAAACCAGAGTGAGGCGACACAGTGTCGGAGATGTATACAAACAGTTATTACCTTTCGGAAAGGCGGCCAGAGAACAGCTCTGTGGCTTCTGTGCAAACTTCCAGACTGACTTCGAGTGAATACTGTGGAGGCTGGATTGAGAACTGCCTTGTGTTCTGGTTTTCAAGGAAACATCACAAATTGCAGGCAGAACAGTTTGGTCAGACCTGTTATCAAAAATGGCAAAGTATTGTTTCAAAGAATGTGCACGAAAGCCAAATCTCTTCTTTTTTAGGGAACAAAGGCTTCTGTTAAAACTGAGGTTACAAATACAGAGAAACTCTGTGATTGAGACCAGTTGGAGGTCAACACATTCGAACTTTTACTGTGTGATGGTAGTTTTTGTTGTCTTTAGTCATACCTTAGAGAAGGTTTAAGGTTTTACTTTTCAAAACATGTTTAGGCTCTAAATGGGCGCACTGCAATGAGAGCATCCAGGTTACATGTGTAGTGTGATCACCTCTCTGAACAGTAGCATGATGCGGTGGTAGTTATTCTTGCTTTCTGCTCGGGGAGGAAAAGTTTGGTCAAGTTTGTGTATCACTGCTTTTTTTAAAAATCTTTTCATTTTAATGGACATAAATCATTGTGTCCTAAAGTATTTTGAATAAAAATATATTTGAACTGCAGTGACATCATTGTATAGAACACATTTGAAGCCAAATATCTCAGGTTTTATTTTTCATTAAGTGCTTTAGCCTTTATTAAACTAGGATTTCTTCAATGGAAAGTAACTAAGTATATAAGTATAGTAGTACAGTTTTGAGGTACTTAAACATTTTATGCAACTTTTTCTACTTCACTACTTTTCAGGGAAATATTGTACTTTTTTCTACATTACATTTATTTGAACACTGCGACTAGTTAATCTGAATATTATGGTCTTACTTGCAATGAGATCAATTTATAAAATATAATGCATTGTTATTGATCAAACTACAGTGTACTGCATCTACTAATAATCCAGGAATACCACACTGATGCCTAATTACTACTTTTACTTTTGACACTAAGTATATATTGCTAATGTTTCTGTACTTCTACTTCAGTAAGTTTTTCAATGCAGGACTTAATTTTTTCTTGAAGGAACTGTTTAGTAAGTTTACTAAAAGATCTGAATGCTTCTTCCACCACAAGATTTCTTCATGGATTTACGATATTTGCATCTACGGCAACTAATGATTTCCATTTTCTATTAATCATTTAGTCTATAAAATGTTTTTTAAAAAAGGTGAACAAAAAAAAAATCAGAAGTTCCCCATGATGATGTCTTCAAATAGTTTGGTTTGTCCAAATGTTCAAAAACCTGGACAATTAAGTTTTTGTCCAAATAACATCCCAACACGCTAAGATATTCAGTTTACATGATACAAATCAGTGTAGAACATAAAATGTTCAAAAACATCAGATTTGTGGCATATCTGTTTGCTTGACTTCATCTATTATCCATATTGTTTTTGGTCCTATCATTTGACTTGTCAACTAGTCATTTCAGCATTCAGAGTAGATAACATTACAGAGACCGTTAACAATTAAATGAATAATGTTAAATGAACATAAATATGTGGAATTTTCACTTTACAGACAGCAGAGGGCTGAACTGTATCAAACAGCACTTGCAGACTGCGCTTTGTTTTAGCTGCCACAGTGTACAGTTTGAATCTGCATATTTGGGAAATGAATCAAAGTCAGCGTAATGAATGGCATCTATTGTTTTTCAGCAGTTACCCAGAATCCCAAATGTCCCCTAAATGATTTTACTTGGTTTTCCTTTTTTGGTTAAAATCTTAATATCCGACCCTTCTCAGGAAGTTGTACCATCTGCAGCAAAAGCAGAAATTTGTGACCTTTCTCATATCAGCACTTTACATCTGACACCTCCTTTGGTATATCTTTGTTTCTAAAGTAAAAATAAACAACAAAAAGATGACTGGCGTACACTGAATGTGCCATGATTCAGAAAAAGTTGGGAATTGCCAACTGTTCACCGACAAGGTCTTATGAAGTGTTTCTGAGCCCACGTAGTAAAAGCTTTCATACCAAGTCATGATACTATCACCTGTTACCACTTAACCTGTTTTACCTGTGAAATGTTCCAAACAGGTGTTTTTGGAACATTCAGCAACTTTCCCAGTCTGTTATTGCTCCTGTCCCAACTTCTTTCGAAAGTTCCCAAATTCCGAATCATCATATACATTTACAAAAATCAATGAAGTTGATGAGGTAAAACGTTTCATACATTGCCTTTGTACTGCTTTCAACTAAGTATATTTCAAAAAGGATTAGCAAATTATCACACCGTTTTATTTTTAACACAACGTCCTAACTTCTTTAGAATCGGCTGTGTCTAATACCTGCCAGCAAAGTTTGCTGAGTTTACTTTCAGTTAAAAGTGGAAGTTGAACTGGGGGGGAAAAAAACTGCAGCGGATGGCAAAATCTGCTGTTGAAGCGAGATAGTGTTATCTTGAATCAGGTAACATTCAGTTTATATTAGAAAGGAAAAAAGCATCGTAATCATTCTTTCTCTCCCACTCTGTAGTATCGGTGAGCCTATCTGATGACATTTAGCCCAACTGCCCTCTGCATCCCACCACTGGCTACTTTACATTAATGTGACTGTCCTCACAGCATTGGAAAGCAGGGAACACCCCAATAACAAATGTTGCAAGTGGTTTCACTTGATTAAACATGTATTAAACAGCTGATAGTGCTAGCATTATTTGCATGTGTCCCAGGATCATGTTGGCATCACACGCTGCATTTCCTGTGTAGTACTTCCCCAAAACATGTTACTAGAAAACCTCATTGCAATGCAGCACTGACAGCCCCTCTCATGGCGGATTCATGTAATGTGCCTGGAGTTCCCCACAGCTCGCAAACTGGCCCACATCTGATCAACTGATTAAAAACCTCCACATATAAGGATTATCAAGTTTTTCCATCTGACCAGTAAAGACGATAAGACAACCACGCGTGCACATGGTGAAGCTCTCACTGCTCGTCTTATGAGCAGGAAAATACACGCAGTTTTGACAGAAAACGGTAAATTACACAATTATGTGTCTCATAGCAAAACAAAGACTGCAGTGTTTATTGTAGGTGTATAAATGCATGCTGCATGGAAGTCCTTCATAGTACATGAGGGGGAAAAAAACATTTAAGTAAGTGGAAACTTGCATGTGGTGAACATGAACCAAACTGCTCCAGTGACTGATCACACTTATAGCAACCAGAAAGTGCAGTTTGAAACAAACAAAGCTACATCTGAGACATTTGAAGGCAGTGTAGTTCATATTTGCTCTTTCTTGAAGCAAAGAACAAAGCGTCTGGCTTTTGATTAACATACATCAGGAATGTCAGTAAAGAAAAACTACTTTCTTGGAACAACAGCAGTGCATTTACATTCTTTTCAGGCTGCAAGAGGCAGCACAAACTGCAAATTTCATATATTACTCCATACAGTCTGTACAGTTAAGACAAATCAGGCTGGTTCTGTTCTCATCAACCTCTAAACAACAAGTCCAGCGTTGGTGGTAAAGATCCAGTGTTCAGTCAGTTCTGTCAGTATTTGTTGATCCCAAATATCCGTACTCCATGAAATTGAGGCAACTTAGGGAGGAGGACACTGAGGAGGGAGCTTGTGTTGATTAGGAAATGTGTGGGATCATATTTTGTGTAGAAACTGGCAAGAATATACCTGCAGAGAGAGAATAGTGTCAATGAAGCATCAACACGTCACAAGCAACAGTTATAATTAAACCAAAACGTACATGGCAAACACTAAGTCTCAAACAGGTAATCAAAAGTGAAAAATACACCAACCATACAAATTTAAGTTTAAGAAATGCGGCATGAAGTCTAAAAGAATAAAATTGGCGTTTATATTTAATCATAAAATCCTCTTCACCAAATCTTTCATGTTTGTGGAGTTTTCTTGTAAAGGTCATCTTTGTATTCAGTGTAACTCGCCAAAACACATCGTATATCCAACAGACGTGTGGAATGCATTTCCTTCTTCATAAATCAGCTATTTTCAACAAGTGGGCATCAGAGCATCATCTATTGGGCCCTGGAAGCAGTGGTACTGCCAAATGGTTAGATTATTGTTATCATTAGTATTATTTATTTATTTATACTATTATTTTTTGCAGTTTAAAAGGATAGTCATTTTTGCCAACCTGTAGATCAGGGGAATAGTGTGAAACCAACTGCTTCATCATGGTACTATAGGTTAAAAAACAACAACAACTCCACAGGTTACCGTTAAACAGCCTTTCAATCTCTAAAGTTTCATGGCTGAGTGATTGATTGCAGGAATCGCTTGCAGCTGGAACATAAAAATTAATCAGTCTGGAATTATGTCTGTAGTGAAAAAAGGCTGCATGTTAAATCATCTTCATGGTAAGACACAATCAAAGATGTGCAGACAGGGAATTGTTTGTATAATAAACTGGCATATTTATTTAACTCAGAGGTTCAACACTGTGAAACAGAGTCAACTGTGTTGCAACAAGACAGTTTTCAGCCATGCTAGCTGCTCTGTGCTGTACCAAATGCTGATGCTACTATGGGATCATCATCTCAATAACAATGTTAACATGCTGATATTTAGCAGGTATAATGTTTACAATGATCATCAGGTATTTAGTCAAAAATCCAAGTATAGGAGGAATCGAGATTTTGACCTGGTGATGGTTCTATACAATTCATCCTTTAGGGAAACATGACTATCTGCACCAAATTTCATGGCAATCCAACCAATAGTTGTCCAGATATTTCACTCAGAACCACCAATGTAAACCTAATGGTGGTGCTAGAGGAAAAGTCAGGGGATCACAAAACTAATTAAGATTCATTGTCTGAGAACCATGAACATTTGTTAAAAAATTTGTTCCAATCAATCGAGTAGATAAGTGAAAACATTTAACTTCAACTTGTGGCACTAAAAGGAATGTCAGGAAATCACCAAAGACAGTAGGATTCATCCAGCAGATCATGAATGTCTGTGCAAATTTGTGGTGAACTGTTTTTTCAGTTACGTTTCTTCAACTCCTGAGGATGCTGACATTTTTGCTGGGACATGCAGCACGACATCATATACAGTATGTAGCCATCAACTGTATATGTAAGACCCTTTAAAGGATTCTTGTTTAACGATGAGTCAGCGGGAAACATTAGATTGTCAGTGTTTTCACCAAATCATGAAGTTGACGTTAGCTTAAATGGCTACCTACCTAAAGCTGATAAAATAGGCTAGAAACAGTTTAAGCCAACAAAATCGACAGTTGCAGGCTTGAAAAGAGCACTTTTTCTTACCTCTTAGAATTTGTTGTGGTAAATATGCCACTGTTACCAACTGCATATGAACCACGTGACAACAGTGAGCAGGTTAGTTAGCCTAAAGTTTCCTGACAGTCTAAAACGAAGGCCAAAAGAGTTCAAACAGGCCTACATGCCGATTTAACCATCATAATGAAAGAGAAACAGCAAACAGCCCAGCACTGCAGATAATGTCTCAATATATGCTGCAACCATACTTACAGAACAATTGGAGAGATCGTGAGGAATTTCCGTGAAGATGTGAACTGGACACCATAGTCCATCTGTTCCCAGTGTGTGAGCAGACGAGCTTTGCCTTGGTCTGGTGTCTCAAAGGGAGTTCCCTTTACTGTGTGTAGAAACAGGTACATCACCTGCACAAGACAAACCACACAGAAGAGACACACAAGTACTATTATCCACAAAGACAGAAAGTTTTCTCTGAATCGTTAGCTGCCTCGAGGATCTGCACCAACCAACAGCGAGGAGGAGATTTACACAAAGCCTCATTATCAGCAAGTGCAAAGATGATGTATTTATGTGCAGGGGCGCAGCTGTTGCAATTCAAATTGTTTTTAGTTTTTGACCTAAAGGACAGAGCATTTCACAGTCATTCTCATAACACTAGAACACACTATGCTATACCAACAGGGAGTAGAAAACAGAGCTGGAAACAGGATTGCAATACTAGATTTTTTTGACATTTTGGATAAAAATAAATAGGGGTGAGTGACATGGATAAAATCATGTTTCATGGTATATGTGTATATGTATATCTGTACATATAATTATATAATTTTCTGGCAAACTTGGCTACATTTCTTTTTTATCTGCTATTTTTTCGCCTTTATTACTGAGGCATGTGTTACTTACAACAGAAATACACTAATCAACTTCGGAAAAGAAAGTGTAGGGATTGGATTAAGTGCAGCGGACCTGGAGGCGATGTCTGCCAATGGCATCTCCCGACCAGCCAGCCAGACCAGCGGGACCAAATGTCACCGCAAGCGTTGCGCGGTCACTCGAGGAAGAGAGGTAAGGGAGCCAGCATCAGAGCTAAGCTAACCAAGCTTGAACCTGAGGCAAGCCTTTACCCAGCCTACTTTTGGCTCAGTTCCACATCTTTACAGAGACGTGGCTACATCCCAACATCCCGGATCAAGTTATTGCCGTGTTCAGAGCCGACATGCAGATGCTTATAATCATCTGCATGTAAAACTACAACTTATTCTTTCCATACTTTGTTTTATGTACATTAAAGTACATCAAGCAAACGAGTGCTTTACAGGTACTGGGAAGTCAATATTAACGTTTTGACCCTGAAGGCAAGCCAGAAACATTTGGTGACTAAAGCATGGCGTACTGAAGAAAAGTTGTGTGATGCGTTTTAATTTTAATGTAGCTCCATACTTGTATTTAACAGACAGATGTTAAAGTGTTTTTATCTTGTCTTCTAACTCTTGGAAAAAACATTGCTTACAATGGTCTAATACACCCAGAGTTATTATAGAGGATCATTGTAACTGACCAGGTTGTGGATGACATTGGTAAGGGTCCAGACGAGTGGCACAGTGAAGAAAGGAATGCTGAGCAGGACAATGTGCAACACAACAGTCAGCAGGAGGTAGGTGAGCCATATTCCTCTGCTGTTCATCACCCTCGTGTTGGGGTTCACCTCGCTGTGAGCTACGCCCACATTCATCTTAAACACAGAGAGAAACAAAACGTAAGAGATCAGGAAGCTGAAAACATGGGTCTGTTGTTATAAGAGGCAACCACAGACCTCCAACTTCTTAAACATAAAGTAGTGAAACTAATCAACAACATCTATTGCTATATTCATGTATTTGGTCATTTATCATTCAAAAATACCAAACTTTTACTAGTTCAGCTTTTCAAATGTCAAACAATTAGCTTACTTATATAATTGTAGGCTACATTTAATATTTTAGGGCTGTTAGTCAAAAGAACTTGAAGTCATCACCATGTGCTATGGGACCTTGAGATATGATTACATATGGTGTAATGTATGGTGCATCCAGGGGAAAGACTCCGCCCGTCTGAGCTGTTCTGGGTGACTAAACATGCGCTTCCTCTCACCGCCATCACTAAGCTAACGTTGTATCTCTAGCCGCAACATTCAGACACTATCCAGAGCGAAAAAGCTATGATAAAGTTACAATGACGATTAATAAAGATATATTCTAAAAGAACACGACAGTAACGTAACCGTTCGCATAGTTCTTCAACTTTAGTTAACTTCCGCTTTAGTGTTAACTCCATATAAAATATAACGTTTGTTCGCAAGCTAGCTAACAGTTGAGCTGTTAACTACAGGTTAGCATGCTAACGTTACTTGGAAGTTACTTCGATCGTGATGTAAGTTACAGTTACAGACTACAGCTGAATGCCGAGCTTCTGCTAAGTTGCGATAAATTTGCATTTGTCATGGGGTATGTCGGGGTTTAATTTTTTACATTTCAACGGAGCAAACTTTACCTTCCTGTGTTGTCGTAGCTCACCAGGAAATTCCTTGTTTTTTCTTTAGCCCCGCCTTCGTTAGATCTGGGCTGGTTCCTCCGCTGCGGCAGACATTTATTGAAACTCCAGCCTATGCATATGTTTGAGCAAAGAGCAGTTGTCCTCCAAGAGAAATTCCCAGGATTCCACCACCCCCCCCCCCGCCCCCATCTCCATCTTTTCCCAAATGTCAACAGCGCTTTAATATAAACAGTTACTTCCCATAAATGTCATCATAATAATAGAATATCCTGTAAAATGTGGTAAGTGGGTTATTAATGTAATCTATTAACACAAATAACAATTAAATTACTTTTTGGAAATTTTATTAAATTTAAATGTTCATAAACAAAATGCACCACAAACAATATGTCAATAGCCCAAAGGTCAACAAACTGCTGGTTGGTACAGAAATGGTTTGAAAGTAGCCTACTTAAAGGATATAACTGATGATATTCTGTAATTTTATTAATTAATTTATCAGACAAATAAGTATTGTCTGTGTAGGCAAACCCTGATTGTTGTCCAAAATAATTAACCACTCTGTTGCACTGGGTGACATCTTCCTTCATCACAGTGAACAGAGGGCAATAGGTGTGCCATCAGTAAGCACTTTTTTTTTTTTTAGCCCAGGTTAATATATTAGAGGCAAATATTGTACTTTTTACTCCACTGCATTTATTTGACATCCGTGGATACTCTTTATATTGCATATTCAGATTTTACATACATATAATCATGCTTTAATGCCGGAATTGCAAAGGAATGTATTTACAATGTGGCATTTCTAATTTTACTTGACTAGATTTACTACTTCCACCATTCATAGTGATCTCACAACACATAATAAATTACACCTGCCATGTACCTTAGTATATTTTTTATACATAGATAAATCAGGATAACGATATAATGATATAACTTATTCTTGAAAGCTCAATAGAGAAAGTTACCAGATAGGAACGTCTGCTGATTTGAGCTTATCAGTGAAATAAATACTTGTAAGACACTTAATCACGCTGATGCAACAATCTTGCAGAACTGCTCAAGGATTACAACAAAAAAAGTCCTAATACAATCTGAGATATTAATGGGAAAACTTTCTCTGAGTGGCACAGATCCACAAATGAAAGCATTCTACACCTGAACATCACACGTATGGAGCCAGTTCATTGCAGTGTAGATCATTATTGTGGAACTCCCAGACAAAATTATGTTGCATCTTTTATTTAAGTACAACCAGGCAGTTTTTTCTGGTATAAAATTTGAAATACAGTAAACAGTGAACTCCTTTAATTACCCTGCAGAGGCAGGTGAAATTTCTCAGAACAAAAACAAAACAAAACAGTGAATCGTGTTGTCAGCTCAAGAACGAGCATTAATACTTCAAGTGCAGTGATTGTGAAATATCTTGGATGGGGCGAATGACTGATGCGCAGGAAATGAAAACAAAAACACACACAGGCTGTTACTGGCACACAGAGCAGATTGCTTCCCGGGAGCATGAACGGTGTGTGTAGAGAAATTCTACAAGGAAGTGATGTAAAATCGACATGACCCATTGATTACATGTGCAGGGTGTCATGAGAAAGTTTGGCTTTGGATTTGTTCATTTATTGAAACACACTTTTTATATTGTATGATGTAAGCCTAGTTATTTTATGTTATGGGCCTTGAGTTGAGCTTTGCCTTGTCAACTAATGTTTCCATGCTGAAGAAACTACCTTTGGTGGTTCTAAACTTCCTATCTAGTACCATCATCACATCAAAATTTCAAACTTTACATCGTGGTTCATGCACCCATATATGGGCATCATAAAATCTGACTTACTGTAAATGTTGACATGCTTACATCATCCACCCACAAATAAGCTATGTACAGTAATACTACCATGCACATCGCTTTTCATGCTCTCAACATTGGTCACTGTGACCTATTAAGCAGAACCATTCAGCTCCGCTGTCACAAAAAACACTCATTTCGACCATTCGCCATATACAACAGTTCGCCTCTGTGTGGCAGGTGAACACACCACTGCACTACCATCTACAGTATATACAATGTCTTATCATTTTGTCATTTCAT
>JBBPCS010000480.1:13079997-13094767 GCA_037974645.1 Hollardia meadi | reverse complement strand
ATCTATCTATCTATCTATCTATCTATCTATCTATCTATCTATCTATCTATCTATCTATCTATCTATCTATCTATCGAACACATTATGAGTCATAAGTCAAGAATTCATATGCTAATTACTTGTATGACAATATTTCATACAAATGTCTCATAGGATGATGAAGTGATGATTTTATATCCAAAAGGTCAACTTCACCGTGGCATCATAATGTTCTGCAAAAACACTTTTCTGGCCGTTATTCAACACCATAACTCAGGAACAGAAGGGGAGATTAGGACCATACTTCACATTTGGTCAGATACTGAATTGGTGACGCTAATCTTGAGTGCCCACCATGAAATTGTGCAGATTATATAGATTTTCTGTGCTGCCGGGTTGAAAACGTGTGTGAAACATCCACATTTTAGAATTTAGGGCTTCTTTGCAGCAACATCCATTTTTGAAGCATGATATCCACCATAAGCTCATTGGTTCTGCTGATATTGAGCTTCAGGTGATTGTTGTGGCACCATGTGACCGAGCTCTCTATCAGTCACTACATATATTACATCAGTGTGGACAGACATGGATGGAAACTGCAACTTGACTGGTGCGCGGAGGCATAAAATAGTTTTTCTTTACATCGAGCATTACAGCTTCACAAAGCCTCAGTGCTGCATGCGTTGTTCCTTCATTTTGCTTGTTTTGTTTTTTATGCAAATATTCCTTTTTGTCTGTGCATCATATTTTATCATATTCTCTTGCCTTTCTTGTAAAGCATGTTGCAGAGTCTGTTTTTAGGTAAGTGCTAAATACATAATTTCCCCTTTTGCACTGAGCGCCATAACAGATGTATAAACGCAGGCTACAGTTTGGAGTTTTTACCATCAAAGACAGGATTCTTGTGAGTGGGACATAATGAGAGGTTAAATTAATTCTGTAGATTGATCCTTTAAGAGGACAAACTTCCTTGTTTAACAACCCAGTGAGCTCACTTCCCCTTTAAAAGTGACACCTTCCTTTTTTGCTTTGAATTACTGCTGGATTGGCATTGCATCATCAGAGTGCGAGGGAACTCAAGTCAGCACATCTGCCATAATAAACAAACGGATGAGGAGGAAGTAGGCAGGAAGTTGTGCATCTCCGGAGAGCAGCAGGAATCTTTTAGGAAAGCACAGCTTCCTCCTTATCTCAGAACATTTGTCTGGAAGTTGATTCGGAAATTCATTCAAAGAAAAGAGCAGTTCTCTGTGCAAGTAACTTCCTTCCTGATTTCTTAGTGAGAAATTATGTAACATGATTGTTTTCAGTTTAAGGAACAACTGCCATAAAGAAATGCTATGACATCATTTATGAACCACAACATGATGATGATGAAAGACATATTGTTATGAACATTGTATTTATTCTGGTTTCTGGTTTCAATAAATATAAATAAATAAATACAATAAATATGATTCGAATAAATATGTTAAGTTAATAATTCCAGTGGAAATACTGTTGTAGATACATCATCAGCCACTGAAGGCAGTACTTTGATCAATGTGATCAGATGATCTTACAATTCACATCTGTATGTCAGTGTTACACTGCAACATTACATGCATCTCTGAGCCGAGCCGACTGTGTGATGAGCCGGATCACCAACAGCAAAGACCCGAGCAGTGAAGATGGAGAAGGAGAAGAGTCTGTCCAGGGTGTAGTGGCACAGCAGCTCCTCCTCCCAGCGAGCAATGGGCTCAGTCTCGTCATTACTGGGAACCTGTACAATCAGGAAAAAAACCCACAAAACTTGTTTAATTTTATTCTGAGCCGTAAGCCAAAGTGTAATGCTCTAAAAAAAACCCCCAAAAAACAGACTTCTGAGGCTGACAGATGAAAATAAATCTGTCTCTCCCAAAGTTTGTTGCACTTTTTAACACATTTATTTCAGTCGACTGAGCTTACCTTCTGGTGAATCGTCCCTGTTCTTGAATTCACACATTTGCTCATGTCTTTGTGCAGTTTGTGCATGGCTGGCTTCACTTGTCTGACAAACTCTTCACAGCTTTGAAATCCAGAAACCCTCTCCACTGCAGAGTTGTAGCTTGTTAAGACATTGAGCATCTTCCCAAGACATGGCTGTGGAAGGAGAGAGGAAAAGAAAACTCACTATCAGGAACTCAATGTTGTAAATAGCAATCTATTATATTTTTCCTTCGCCCTATATTACATTCGGCTATAACTGATATGATACACTATATTTTGGTTTTGTTGCTTACCGCAGACTTGTGTTTGAGGGCCTCAGGATCACACATGTCTTTAGCCTCCATCCAAACAAATCCGGTGGAGAAATCTGCCACATCTTTGGATCCATTTCGTGCCTACAGACATTTAAGACATGCTCATTAACTGTCTCATTATGTGACATAACAAAGGAAACGCTGCACATGCAGCAAATTTAAAGTCAATACCCCTAATTAACACTAATGATAAGTTCAAGAAGTTGGAAGTGAGCAAAATCTGCCCAGTCAGCACTTGTTAATTTTAGAATTCTATATAGAGAGATGTATTTCTGGTAATAATCACTTCAGAATGTGTTTAAAGACATGCTCAACATATTAGAATTGACTAAAAAATAGGGTTGTAATAGCTTTATATTCATAAAAACATAATTAGTACAGTGACAAAAATATTCCAAATATAATTTTCATTGCTCAGGATGTATGTTGAATTAATAATAAAAATAAAAAATAAAAAAATAAACAAAAACTTACCTCTACTGATACGCGTTTGGCGATGTGATTAAGCTCCATGGAGCTGCTCCGCACATCAGCGCACGCATCTTGCAGACTGTGTCCGGCTGGAGCGCAGGACGCAGCCGCGAAGAGCAAGCAAACAGCTGAAAAAGTCGCGAAACAGAAATCCATGGTGGGGTTGTTGTTGTTTTTGGGGGGTTGGTTTGTGTCTGCTGTGCGCTCGTTCCTGTGAGTGATGGGTGATGTGAATCCTGCTGCTTTTTAAACGATTTGAATGACCGCCACACCGGACCAATGACGCGCAGGGTTTTCCTGGGCATCCCTCAGGTGAGTTCATGTCGAGTACACATCAAGTCCCACGCAACGCACAGGCAGGAAGACTCTGGGTGAATGAATGCGATCATAATAATCACATCATAGTTATGTCATAGGAATAAAAAAGTTTTGTATTTTTTCCCCCTGACCTCCTGTCATCAGTAAACCGCGATTGCTTTAATAGAAACGACTCAATATTCTTATCTGAAATGATTCATCCCCAAAATAAATTATACAGCTAAGTGACTGATAGACAATAGAGTGGCACACCAATTAATCTAAATGGCTATTAATCAAGTTTCACATCTGTGTCTATAAAATGGGAAATGAAATTAACCTTTACATTTCAGGGTGATAACTGAATCAACCAACACAGCTTTGACAAACTTCCCATCTGTGTCCACGATCTGCCCCTCTTCTCTTCCAGAGAAAAACATTGGCCTTTCAGTTGATTCAGGAAAATAAAATAATAAGGGAAGACATATAGTTTATGTTTCTTTAGTGGTGATATGTAACTGACTCATTACAGTATTATCAAGCAAACTGAGGGGTTTGAATCATAGGCCTACACAGACCTTTTTGTTATTTGTTTATTTATTCATTTATAACGTTCTTGCACACTTTAGTTCAAATTAAAACAGAATAAAAGTATAGGCTCCCTGTGCTGGAATAGAGAGAACAGTTTTAACTGAAATAATAAAGGTTTTTAAACAAGACTTTTACACAAGGTCCCTCCATGTGCTTTCATTGTGCATCAATACATTTTTTTGTACTGATTAATCTGATTTTTTCTTGTCTAATTGATTAATTGTATGGCCTATAAAGTTTCAGAAGACAATTCACTAAGCCCAACCAAGGTGATGTCTTCAAATTGTCTGACCAACAGTCCAAAATCCAAAGACATTCAGGTTAAAGGCCTCTATAAACGTAAAAAAGAGCAAATCCTCCCATTTTGAGAAGCTGAAACAAGAGAGTATTTGGTATTTCTTCTTGAAAACCTCTAAAATAATCAAAATAGACTAAAAGTAGGCCTAATTTTCTGTCTATCAAAAAAATTGACTAATTATTTTAGCCCTAAAAATTTTCAGCTAAGCGTGGGAACAATAAGTTCACACAATCAGACATAAGACTGATAACAGGGGTATGACTTCTTCTTGTTGTTGTTGTTGTTGTTGTTCTTGTTGTTGTTCTTGTTCTTCTTGAGGGTCTGGAGCCCGGGCATCTTTGAGCACTGTCATCTGTTGGTGATCCAGCCTTGGAAAACACATTACTGGTCTAGAAAGGCTGTGAATAAGTACAAAATAATGAGATAAATTACGGCGTCACGTTGTCAAGTTAAAAATAAAGGGGATGATAATGACGCTGCTGAATTGGGCTATGAAGATAATAACTAAGTGGATGAATTAATTAATCTACAGAGGCTGAACAACGACTTTAAACGTTTTTTTCTTTAAAGGAGTGCACAAACAGAAAATACCCGACTTCAAGCGCTGCTCTTGAACGCACCCCTGTTTGCTCCGGAAATGTTTTTAATGTGTGTTATTGTTGTGAATGAAGTGAGCATGGACTCATGGGCGATAAATCGTATTACAAGAAGGGGTCGGTGTAAACTTTACATTGATATTTGAAGTCTTTGAGTTTTTCAAACGAAGTGACACACACTCTTTTATTAATGTGGATATTTTTAGGTGCAGAAACTGACTGTATGTGCAGCCACAGCAACATCTGTCTGTGTGGTTCATGACGCTGCTAAGGTTAGCTAAATTGGCTAACCGTTAACGGCAACTAGCTGATCAAATACCAATAATGAGACACCACTGTCGTGAGCGGAGAAATGATTGCTTAACTTTCTGTATGCATTTCAGTAATTAGCACTTTGGAGGCTTTTGCTAGCAGTTAGCTATACCGTTAGCTTCCAGGGTTAGCTATTGTTAGCCAAGCCAAAGCTAAAGTGAGCTTGAATGTAACAAGCTATTAGTTAGGGTGGTGATTTACTGAAGTTGTCATCCGTATGCAGGTTGATTTAGCTGTACCCATGATGAACTTTGACGGTCTCGACGCTGGGATGGGTGAGTACCCACCCAGCCTTCACGGGACTATAGACGCGGGGATGGAGCCCTCCATGGACCCCCACCTTAACCCCAGTTTACTGCAGGGTGTGGAGCTAGACCCGGAGGGGCTGGCCGTGACTGTCCCCGAGCCTGTGCACCTGATGGAGGGGATGTTTTCCGAGCTACACAGTGCAGTTTCAGAAGTTGGCATCCCAGTCACTGCAACACATTTTGATCTCCAGGAGGAAATCCTCTGGATGGGAAACCACAGAGTAAGAGCCTTGATTGTGATGGACGAACATGCATGTTGTCTCAGTTTTAACAGAAATGCACAAATACTTTGCAGCCATGTCATTCCATCTTATTCCTTATATTGTTCTCTTCTCCAAGGGTCATGTAACCTCATTCTTCGGACCTACAATGGGCCGCTATTCTTCTTTCCAAGTGCATGCAGCAGATGACATCCGACATATTCAGAGTTTGGAAACAGGCGTCCTGTTTCTTTCAAAGTCTAACCTCAAATGCCACACTCGTGGGGGCCTTGTTATGTTTGATTACCCGTAAGTAACACAAAATATTGGCTACGACAGATGTCCATGTGCTGAGATCGATTGTAGGCAAACTGCAGCTGTAAAATTTTATTCCCTCACTGACTCAATTAATTAAAATGTATGATTATTAATAATGTATGTGTGCATTCCAGGATGGACGAAGGAGCTGACATGCACAGTCTCCTCATGACTGATAACAACTGCTTGCTTATGGGCGGGTTGCAAAACTATGTGGTTGAAGTTGACTTGAATACTGTTCAAGAAACTCAAAAGGTGAGACATTCGACATCCACAGCTGTCTTTTGCATGCAGCGCAGGACAACGTGACGTAAGAATAACATAAAAGCAAGTGATTGGCAGTTTACTTTCTTGTCATGTGTATTTAACAGTTCACTGTTGAGGTACCCGGGGTGGCAATAATGCGCCAAACCAGTCGTTTCTTCTTCTGTGGGCACACTTCTGGCAAGGTAAGGAGGACTTGGATCAAATCAGTTACAGTAAGTGCAAGATGTTATTCTGGTTTATACAACACGCACATTCACCCTCTATTAAAACCAGGTAACCCTCCGGGACTTGCGTACCTTCAAGATGGAGCATGAGTTTGACGCGTTCTCTGGCAGCCTTTCAGACTTTGATGTTCATGGGAACCTTCTGGCTGCGTGCGGGTTCTCCAGCCGAGGTTTGAATGGGCTGGCATGCGACCGTTTCCTCATGGTGTATGACCTCCGAATGATGCGAGCTGTAACGCCACTTCAGGTGCACGTGGACCCCCTCTTCTTGCGTTTCATTCCGACCTACACCTCACGCCTGGCGATCATCTCACAGACAGGTATCAATCGGGGAACGTGGGGTCTCCTTCATGCAAGTTCTGGAGTCAATGTGCCTGTAGATTTATTTCTCTTGCAGATTTTGGTCAGTAAATGTGATACATGCTTTTTGTTGTGTTATAGTGTTTCCTGATAAGTGCTACTTGTAAAATTGTTCAGGCTACATTTACCAGTATTTTAGGAACCATTTTATCTATATTCACTATATGAATACTTGCACATGTTGCTTGGAAATACCTCCACCTCCTCTTTCTCCAGGTCAGTGCCAGTTCTGTGAGCCCACTGGTCTTGCGAATGTGGCAGACATTTTTCACGTCAACACGGTGGGCCAGTTGCTCATGAGTTTTGACGTATCATCTAGCAAACAAGCCTTGGCCTTCGGGGATTCTGGGGGATGTGTCCACCTTTGGTCTGATGCTCCAGAGGTTTCATTTAATGACTACTCCCGGGAGACAGAGTTCGCCCTGCCTTGCCTTGTGGACACACTGCCTCAGCTGGACTGGAACCACGACCTGCTGCCTCTCTCACTTATCCCCATGCCGCTGACCAGCACAGAGCCGCTGCTGTCAGACTGGCCCGCTGCACTGGCTACACCCAGCCCCAGGTAACACAGCCACAAGTACTTTATCTTAAGGGGATTCTGTATGACTGTGGCAACACTACATGAAAACAACAACACGTAATTAGTATTGACTTATCAACTTAATTGATTTTTGTCAATGTATTCTGGATTTGATGCCAGTAAAATGTTTCAAACAAGTTGGGACAGGAGCGAAAAAAGACTAGGAAAGTTGTCGAATGTTCAAAAAACACCTGTTTGGAAAGGGGTACCCTTGAAAAGATTCAGTCGCTCCCGAGTAAGGATGCAGAAAGGTTCACC
Source organism: Hollardia meadi (assembly GCA_037974645.1). Classification (NCBI taxonomy): domain Eukaryota; kingdom Metazoa; phylum Chordata; class Actinopteri; order Tetraodontiformes; family Triacanthodidae; genus Hollardia; species Hollardia meadi. The sequence continues at coordinate 13,087,426 of JBBPCS010000480.1, read as the reverse complement.
ACTTTGTGAAACACATGAGTGTATAGAGAATAATACTACATGGGCTCATGAGCACAAACCTTGTCTGTAAACACAGTTCGTTGGCAAATGATTGCATTCTGTTTTTATTGACGTTTTAAACAGCATCTCAACTTTTTTTTTTGGAATCAGTTATAATATTTGCTAAAAAGGTGCCCAAGTGTTTGAGTAAATGATTTACACTTTATTAAAAATCAAACTATGTATTTGTGCCCCGTTTTTAAAGAATTACATCTTAACCAGGAACAAATGGGCTCGGGACTGAGCGCCACAGACAAAATAGGGAAGTTGGAAATTATTGAGAGACTGACTAATGCATTGTTGGTTTTGGTGAATGGGATTTGTTGACAATAGCAGGAATATAGAATGTCACCAGCTTTACGTTTGAACTGGCTCTGTGCCTTTACATAATGAAACCAAAACAGTAAACCTGACAGGTATGGGCTGAACTTATGATCTAATCTTAGTCACAATGTGGAACTTATTAATTTCTCTTTTCTGCAGTCATAGTTGGCAAAGTCTCCTGAAGTGATGTCAGTGTTTTACACAATTTGAGCAGTCATCACATTTTACATTGCCAATTAATGGGTATAAGATCTGACTTAAAATTACTTTGTTGAATGTTAGTTTATGCTTTCCAAATTTGATTAAAGCAATTTAATTGCAAGTTGGCAAATATGGTCCAAATTTGAATGTGGACTCCAGTAAAGAAAGAGATTATTAGGTACCACAATCCTGCAAGACATCCTGCCTTCATGAAGGTTAGAAGATTCAGTTTGTTGGTCATTTTGGAGCCTGTGAGTGCTGTTGAGTTTATTTGCATCAAGAGATTTTTCTTTTTAAATATCTAGTCTACCCTCATTGATATATATGGAAGAGGTGTAAGAGGGTCTGACTGTTGTATTAGACTACATAAGTTTAAGCTAGGCATACATAATAAAATGACAACTGCTTCCATTTAATTCAGTTTTTTATCTGTTTTTTCCAACAGGCGAGCTCCTCCTGCGGACCCAGAAATCCTGCGTACAATGAAAACTGTTGGGTTCATTGGTTATGCAGCAAATCCTCGTACCCGCCCTCGGAACCAGGCATGTCAAAGCCTTTTTTTGTTGTAAAGGCTGTCAAAACCCTTTGATGGCTAGATTGCCTTAGTATTCTCATTTCCACTTGACGCAGATTTAGTGTTGCGTACATACATAAACTTCAGCAATCCAAAATCAATTTTCTGTGTTGGTTTCAGGTTCCTTACAAAATTAAAGACGTGGAGCAAGATTATGATAATTACAACCAGGTCCCTGAATCACCAATTGGGCGTGATGAAGAGCCACACCTCTACATGGTGCCTAAAAAATACAGGAAGGTAGGACTTAACCATATTTCATTATCATGTAAAAGAAAGGTCCATTTTTATCTTATAATAATTTGTTTGCTGTTGCTGCTGCGTATGAAAATAAGTTTTGATTTCAGACATATTTGATGAGGATATCTTTGTGCTCGATCAGGTCACAATTAAATACTCAAAACTTGGACTGGAGGACTTTGACTTCAAACATTACAACAGAACGTTGTTTGCTGGCCTGGAGCCTCACATCCCCAATGCCTACTGTAACTGCATGATCCAGGTAGGAAGTAGAAACCTTTCAGAGTGTTTCATTTTTTAAATTAGTTTTTAGTTTAATTTATGTTTGAGAAATAATATAAGAGCAGAGTTGTCACCGTCTTGTGCCTGTATTGGTGCGTTAGGTATTGTACTTCCTGGAGCCAATCCGGTGTCTAGTACAGAATCATTTGTGCCAGAAGGAGTTTTGTTTGGCCTGTGAGCTTGGCTTCCTCTTCCACATGTTGGATTTATCACGTGGAGATCCATGTCAGGTAACTATTAGTTACTTTTTCTCTGAATAATATTCCCGCTATCCATGTGGCTACTGCACACTGTCTACCATGTGGTTTTCCCGATCCAACTGCTCCCATCTCATCTCCTCAAGGCCAGCAACTTCCTCCGAGCATTTCGAACCATCCCTGAAGCCTCTGCGCTGGGTCTGATCCTCGCAGACTCAGACGAGCAAACAGGCAAGGCCAGACTCGGTCGCTTAATCCAAAGCTGGAACCGCTTCATCCTCACCCAGCTCCACCAGGAGACACAGGAGCAGGAGGGCCCACAGGCCTACAGGGGAGCCAGCAGCAGGTCAGCAGCCAACAGAAAACGATGTCTGACTCTCTGTGAGTCGTGCTAAATCCTGAACAAAGCTTTGTGACACGCCGGGCGCTGAGTCTGAAAGTGTTCTAGGCACAAAGGTTTTGCATAAGCAAGTTCAAGGAAGATGTAATCACCAATTTGTTTGTCTTGTATTGATGATTCAGCTCTTTGGGTTCTTCTGGTGAGTCTGCCATCGGAAAACTGTTTGGATGCGAAGTCGAGAACAGCAGTCTGTGTCGCTGTGGCAAGGAGACGGTCCGCTCCTCGCTCACATTGCTCTTCACCATGCATTACCCTGAACAGAACTCTCAAGGTGAGTTTATAGTGCTTTTTAAACACTGCTGTGCATGGACAGTTTGTGTCGCTGTCATGTTCCTCGAGCCTTGAAAAACTAGTGTATGGACAGCTTGGGGCAGATAAAAGTTCTGTATTAGCTGACAATATATTAATTTCACTTTGACTCATCAGAGAAAACTATAAAGGAATATGACTTTGCTGAGATCTTGAAGAAAAGCATCTGTCTGGAGCAGAGCACTCAGGCGTGGTGTGAAAACTGTGAGAAGTATCAACCCACAGTGAGTTCAAGCTCCCTTTCAGACATATCAGAAGCTCATATTAACACACAATACATTTATAGTGTGATTCCACCCTATTCTGCATTGTGAGAGTGTTTTTTGTGCCCCTGTAGGTGCAGACGCGAAACATTCGATGTCTGCCTGATGTTCTGGTCATCAACTGTGAGGTGAACAGTGCTAAAGAGGCTGAATTCTGGAAGGTTCAGGCAGAGGTAGTTGACAGTCATTATGGTTTGATTTCCCTCCTGGCAAGAATATACTTTGAAAATTTAAATTATGTCATTGTTTTTTGGGTTTTCTTCACAGTATGCGTTCAATAAGGCCATGCAAAAAGAGGCGATGGAACCTGCAAAACCTAAAGAACCCCCACCCATGCCCACCGAGTGGTGCTTGGAGTAAGATCCCTTCTAATATCAAATATTTAGGGTTACGTCATAGATGATTTCAATTGTTAGGCTATAAAACATCAGAAAATGGTCAATAAAATGCCCATTATAACTGGCCAAACTGTTTTGTCCAAACAACAGTCCAAAAATTATATGAAAGAGTGAAAAGAATCAAATATTTGAAGAAGTAGATGAAGAAGAAGAATAAGAAGAAGTAGATGAAGCAGAAGAAGGAAAAGAAGCAGAAGAGGAAGGAAAAGAAGAAGAAAAAGCAGAATAATAATAATAACAGAACAAGAAGCAGAAGCAGCAGCTTGTCCCTCATGAAAATTTGCAGGATGTATAAATATGCAAATATACGAGTTCAACAAGATGTCTTCTACGTCACCGTGAAGTCCGTTCCCAGTGTTTTCTCATAGGAAATGTTCACTTGAATGTGAAAAGAGCCTTACAGTGTCAGGCCCTGCACATACATCATTCTACACAGTGAAGCTCAAACATTGGGGGAGGGAACGAGAAGAAAAACACATTTTTAACAGGAGGGGGACTTTAAAATAAACAGTTTAGTTAATTTAAATGAAGTTATATCAGTTGAATGTGTCTCGACGCAACTTATTTTTCACCTCACTGTACATCCTTGTAGTGGGGAGGAGGTATGCAGCATGGAGGGCTTCACCTTTGATACGCAGGCGGAGGATCTGCGACACGTCTGGATCCCTCTCACTCTCAAGATGTCCATCAGCAAAAGTCAGGGACTGGAGATCAGCAGCTGGCCTGAAGGAGAAGAGGTGAGGGAAGGATATGGTCAACTGATTTCAGCGATTTTGATTCTGACTGCTTAAATTGACTGGGCTTTCATCGTGCTGTTCACACGCAACTAATGACTCTTATACATCGTCCCCGATCAGTTAAGTGCTGCTGAAGAGGCAGAGGGCGCTTCTCTCTATGACTTGGTGGTCACTGTGCCTCACGTCTTGGACGCTCGCACAGGCGGAAACTTGGTTGCGCACATCAAAGTGGGAGAGACCTACCATCAAAGAAAAGAGGTGGGTGAAGGTTAGAAGATGCTTTTGCAAAATGTTAAAAGAACATCAGAGTTGATGTTTCATATTTGGTCACAGCCATTCTTTGTTTGAAAACTGACCTTTTAAATGTTGTTTCAGGGAGTCACACACCAGCAGTGGTACCTCTTCAATGATTTCTTAATTGAGCCGATTGACAAGGTGAATATTTGACCGTATTTAATTTATGCTAATGAAATGGTATGTTTGCAGTCATGTAAAAGTATCGTCGCTGTTTTGTTTGTCAAAGACCGAAGCTGCTCAGTTTGACGTGAGCTGGAAAGTGCCAGCCATTCTGTATTACGCCAAAAGGAACTACCATACCAAATACGACCTCCGCAGTAAGTTTTTCAGACATTAAATCTGGAGATTTTACTGGCAGATCGAGTGCATTCATTAACCTGCTGGTGCTTCGCTGTTTGCCTCAGTTAAAAACCCCATAGATGCCAGCGTGCTGCTGACGGAGGCCTCGCTGGCTCGGAAGCAGAGGAAGAGTCACGCCACTTTCATCCCCCTCATGGTCAGTGAGATGCCGCAGGCTGGAGACTTGGTGGGGCTGGACGCTGAGTTTGTCACACTCAACCAGGCGAGTCAGGATTATTCTGTTTACTATTATAGATTTTCTTTTTTGTCCTTTTAAAATGAAGTGATACATTTTGATCACTTTGATAGCTTATACTTGTTGTGGTTCACAGATTGTCATGCAGGTAGTTTGGCCTAAATTGCTGTTACAGAAATATAAAATATTGTGGACATACAGATATTCCCCCCCAAAAAAAGATAAATATTGGCCTGATATATTGGAAAAAAATCAAACAAATAGCCTTTGAGTGTGCTGGCACTGTTTTAACTGTAAAGTCATCTTGTATTAATAATATTCTTTACATAAACGTGACTCGTGACTGTGTGTGTTTGCAGGAAGAGGCAGAACTTCGCAGTGACGGCACAAAGTCAACCATCAAGCCCAGTCAGATGTCTGTGGCCAGGATCACCTGTGTGAGGGGTCAGGGGCCCAACGAGGGGGTGCCCTTCATCGATGACTACATCTCTACTCAGGAGCAGGTGAGGGGATGCAAAAATAAAAAGATGGCCCAACAGCAAAAACTACATCATGTTGAATGTTGTGGAAACAGGATACGTTAAACTATTATGTAGCGATGACACTTTTTCCGATCACTACCTCTATCGTGTTTCCTTCATTGTCTTTAAACAGTGTGTCCTTTTGTTAGTGTTGATAATACACCAATACAAATAGAAGAAAGCAGGATAATCAATTACAAGTTAATTCAATAACTAAATATTTGCTTGGCCTGCACTAAAATTCAGGCAATACTGGAAAATTCTGAAATGAGATTTGAGCAGTTTAATTACTACGTGATGCACAAACAGTAAGAATCACAGGAATTTCCTAATCTTCCTTGATGGTGCTCAGATTGTGATGATTGATCAAGTATAACCTAATGAAATCATGGGTAACCCCTGACACTTCTACATGTTTGTTCTTCCAGGTTGTCGACTATCTGACACAATATTCCGGCATCAAACCAGGAGACCTGGATGCAAAGATTTCTTCAAAGCATTTGACCACACTGAAGTCCACCTACTTGAAGCTGCGCTTCCTTATTGACACGGGAGTTCGCTTTGTTGGCCACGGTTTACAGAAGGACTTCCGGGTTATCAACTTATTGGTGTGTTATTTCGCAAGTCAGATATTTCAGGTCTACAGTTGAATTTGTAGTGCACAGAAGTCTACAATTTGAAGCACTGCAAAGAGAAACAGATTTTCTCTTTGAGCAGCAATGACTTGAGCATGCGTCTTCTGTTTTGAAGGTTCTGAAAGACCAAGTCATCGACACCGTCTACCTGTTTCATTTGCCCCGCAAGAGGATGATTTCTCTGAGGTTTCTTGCCTGGTACTTTCTTGGTAAGTTAAGGCGGCTAAGATCAATATTTAAACTGACCACATGACTATGTTTGATGTGAAGGGGGTTGCTCATAGTGACAAATCTCACCTGACTGCAGTTCCTTCATCTAACTCTTTGGAGTATTGATTCGTCTCTCAGCTAATTGTTTAAGGCCCACATCTTAAATGTTTTTACCTTATTGTCGGTGTCCTTGTACATTTTTGAAAATAGACATAAATAGAAATTGATCATTGAAATATATTTTGTGCAAGAGAAATTTTCTTGATATATTTTATACTTAATGTTAGTAAACAGGCCATGTTCCAGATGTTTCTGCTTGTTTTCATTATAACAATTAGTTCTGTTGTAACAGCAATCAACCTTTGTTTTGTGTCTCACATGATGCTGTGTTGGGTTCTTGAATTTGAGATCATTTGACCTGGGATTTCCTTGAAAAGTCCGTGAGTTTGAATAATGCTGAATATTGATCTTACAATCATCAGGAAGTTGAAGCGTGTTACCATGGTAATGGTTTGTTTACAGCTTGTTTCTGCTGTCATCAAGTGGCCAAAAAATCTGTTGCTGTGGGTTTAAGGAGAAAACGATGTAGCTGACTGCTGCACAGGTTCAGAACTGAAACTTCATCATTTGGTTGATAAATTATCAAGTTCTTAATGGTCTTTTCTTTTGACATTGGTACTTAGTATGGAGGTCTGTCTTCTTTCTCAAATGTCTCCAGGAATAATTTAGATGTCTGTGTTTTTATTTTGGCACTCAAGCGTTGAGATCTTAATCCTTTTTTTAATTTCCAGTATACACACTGATGTTTAAACAGCTGAAATGCTGCTGTGGGGATCATTATGACTAGTTATTCTTGACATCCTTATCTTTGTGTGGCGCCCAGACCTCAACATTCAGGGGGAAACCCATGACAGCATAGAGGACGCCCGCACCGCTCTGCAGCTCTACAGGAAATACCTGGAGCTGAGTCGCGGAGGCGGGACGGATGAAGTGAGGAAGGTCCTGAAGGGACTCTACGAAAAAGGCCGCCAGCTGGACTGGAAAGTCCCAGATTCTGACACAGGAGATGGTCAAGGTAGCCCCAAAAGTACGACATAACGTTGAAATAGAATGTATGCCGATGCAAATGAAGTAACAATAAGTTTCGATGTGAGGGCTTCCTGAGAAACGGAGTCTGTGTGAGTGGAGTATGTTGTGGCAAAACCCGTATAAGAGAATAAACACTCCGTTGTCTTTCCTTATCTTTATTGTAATACGATTCGGCCGA
>JBBPCS010000480.1:13054662-13069254 GCA_037974645.1 Hollardia meadi | reverse complement strand
CCTATTTTTATTCTATTCTTATTTTACCTGTATTTATTCTTACTTGAGCTGCTGTAACACCTGAATTTCCCCCATGGCGATCAATAAAGGATTGATTATCTTATCTTATCTTATCCTGGAGTTCATACATCACTGTGTCCAGGAGAGGGCACTGTTACTCTGCATTCTCACACCCCTCACTTACAATTGATTAATACTGTAAATGCACACTCGTAGACGTACTCTTTGCAACACTTAAAAGTCACAACCTAAAAATACCCACTTTCTTACCCAACGTTCTAAATGACCTTTCCAGTGCAAACGTTCCTGGAATCCACAAACAGCTCATACCTATTGAATTGGTCAATTCTGCAATAGTGGTCAGTGGAAATGAAAGCTTTCATTTATGTCCTATTCCTACTGTGAGTTGAAAGCGAAGGGATTAAAACTTGCCCTCTAGCTTTTCGACATTTCTCCACCTGCCGAGGGATTTAATGTTGAGTCTGTCTCCTGTGTGACGAGTCATCTATTGATCACCTGGCATGAAAACAAAGTCCCTCTCAGTCGCAGAGGGCCATCCATCACAGAGCTGCCTGGGACATAGCAGAGAGATAGCATGGCACTGAGGATCCATTATAACTGAAACAGATCTTCCTCTGCAACAAAGATCAATGAGTAACATGTCGCTAAAGCTGTTTCCCTCATCCTGCATCAGATCATAATTGTCTGAAGAAAATAGACTGCTATGAACCAATGACTTTGAGGCTAGTATTTATTATTTAGTTATGGGTTAGCTCTTAAAAAAGTCATGATAATGCAATTTGTAATAAAAATATGAGGTAGATTTGTGAAAAGAGTGTGTCATCAGTCTGTTGTCAGCTACTGATTTTAGCAAGTCTTTCACCAATGAAGTGAAGAGAATGGGAACAATATCCGGAACTGGTTATTGCATTCAAACCCAGAGTGGAACGCTAAGTGGGATAGGGCTCATTCAATTAGAGCAAGTTGCAACAACACCACTTTTCTTCTGCCGTGTCCACCATAATATCCTGGCCCTCTAATGAGAAGCTATGAAAGGCCACAGTGTGTGCGTGAGGCTGTTTGTAGCAGCTCCCAGGGGCCTGATGGGCACGTGACCTCACTGGGAGGAGGACGGTTCAGTGGACGCGGTCCATTCCTCCCAGTCAGACAGTCAACAACCCGTACTGTAACTTTTTTTTTTCAACCGTGTTATTTTCAGCCATCTGCTAGAGGAGTCTCTAAGTGTGTACAAATCCAGCAGAGGATGTGAAACTGATGTAAAATCCTACATAAACTAAAGAAGACGTGAGAAGAAGGGATGAATTACAAATATAATATTAAATTTCCCTTCTATTCCTTTGAAGTGATAATAAAGTCAAGTCAAGTTAAGTGGCCTAATAGACCTTCCTCTGTTCAGTGTGACTCGACAGGCAATTTGAACCATCCATAGTGACAGCTACAGCTTTAAATAATTACATCTGCCGTGGCTTCAGTCATGCACTCGTACACTCAGTCAGCTACTGAATTTTGAAAATTAAATGCTCATTGAGATAAGGCTCAGTTTATGTCCTCGTGCTTCAAAGCACAATTGCCCTTTGAATATTCACTCCCTTCAAATATTTGTATGGCACCACTTCCTCTGCAAACTCACCCTCTTTAAATACCCGTGTGTATATGTGTGCTCCTTGTTCAGTCAAGTATCTGGAAAATATTTTGAATATACACACTGGCCATAGGTAGTGTGTTCATGACGATACAGTATAAATATTGTGGAATGATTAACCTTGTTCTTTAAGGGGCCGTTCACGAGCACAGCTTCTACCTTTTTAGAGTAGAGGCCCTCTCTAAATTAAAACATTGACTGCCCGTCCCTCTCACCCCTGAATATTAATACTTAGTCTGCTCTAATACTCTAGTCTACTAGGTAAAAATAATTGATCATTTAAAGGTATGCCTTTAAAAACAGGGGTGCTATTTTTGATAGTGGTTTGAGCCTTGAGGAACATACAAAGAAATTAGTTTCCTCAAGGAATGAACCATTTACAGCAAATGGTTATACAGTTAGATTTGGCGGAAAAGGCTGTTTGAGGGGCTCTCAATGAATCTAATCAGCAGCGAGGATTCTGCTGATAGACCCTAATCCTCCAAAATTATTGCTTAATAAGTATTAGCAGCGCATTAGACCCCCCCAAACTACAGCCATACTGCGATTTCATTTCATTTAAATGGCAGCAAAGCCAATTCAGATAAACATACTGTACTAACGTCACCCTGATTCAAAGGTGTGATTGATTCTTGCTCTCAGGTCTCCCTTGAAAAAGAGATCTCAATCTCAATTAGACTGCCTGATTAAAGGGGCTTGTTTGAAAAATGCTAAATGAATGAAATTGTATTATTATTCTTTGCCCTGCTTAGGAAGAGAAAGGTCAGGAGAATGAACCAAAAAAATCTGATATTAATGAGAATAAACAGAGCATAAAGCTTCATTGCTTTATTGTTTTCTATTCAGATTATGGTTTTGTTGAGTCAGCAGGGCTATACTTTGCCCTGAACACCATGTTGCTTACTGTAAAGTTGATTTATGATGCTTTATTCAGCCTTAAACACACAAATGATAAATTGCGATGCGCCTCCTTAACAAAGGCCTGTGTAAAAGTTGCGTGTTTAATCAGCTTCTCTTTAGACAAGCACAATGCTCATTTATTCCACAGGAGCAAATTTCCTGCCTCATGAAAGCAGAGCTGAGGATGAATGAATGATCTTTGTCTCTGCTCCGTTCACTACTCACCCCTCCTATACCACACTGCCTCCACAACTGCCCCAGTTCTACAGCCGCTACCCTCTCCACTCTGGAAATAAATTATTGAGTTCATGGGACTAGAGCTACCCATACACAGATTCAAGTAGGAGAAGATATCCCACGTCTGTTGACACATGTAACAATTATTAGTGTTGGTTTAGGGAATATCGATGATTAGAATTTTACGATTATGAATTTAATAATGATGCTGTTTATTCTGATACATAAAACAGAGGCCATGAACAATATTATGTTTTCCTTGGGAAGAGTGTCTTTTCTGGGAGCTCCGATATTTTCGTTGTAGTGTGTTTTGTTTTGTTTTTTGTCTGGGTTGGTGTTGTTGGTGTTGCAGTATCAGTGGTTTCTATGTCTGACAACATAGATATCGGGCAGTAAACTCCATTTCTTTTGTCCTCTGGGGAGTCTTCCTGCCCGTCCACTTCCTTTAAGACAAAAGAGGAGCCAGAGGACTGCGCCTTGTTCCTGAGGTGATGTGATTAAAGGCCTCTGTCTGGGCTGCACTCATTCAAATGCCTCGCACACGCCACAGCTGCTTTAGTTAATTGAATTGTCAGGAAAGCAGACAGGACTGAAGGTAGCACCAAGACTGACACGCTGAATCAATAGAGTGGCACTTAAATAAAGTTGGTTAGTGGCTGTGCCAACGATGAATATTTGTCTGCGTGATATGATCAAGTCAGTGGTTTTTGTTTTTACTGAATTAAAAATAGACCTATAACTGAGCTGATGGTTCAGTTAAAGATATATTTCCATTTTGGATAAGATGTAAAAAGTTTTAAAACATCGTCACAATCATGAACAACTCACAGTTTACTTACTGATTGGGTTTGACAAATTTGACAAAAAAAACCCTTTGACCTTACAATGGTTAAAACATCACAATTATTACAATTCATTCTGAGACTTCTGTATAAAAGAATTGCAATATTGTTTTGAGACATTTCACCCAAAACCACAAATGTCAACTTCATGGTGTCACTAAAGAAAAACACAGGGATAACCAAGTCAGTGCTTCATTCTCTGGAATACATGAATACAGGTCTGTACAAACCTGTCTGCTTATGGCAATCCACAAATATTTGATTGACTTGATATTTTTGTAACATTGACATAAATAAAGCTGGACGACACGTCTCCACTTCCTCCCATTGTACAAATATGAAGGATACGAGCGCTGCCATCTTGTGCTGACGCAGTCATTTGAAGCCAGAGTCTTTGCAGTAGCGATCGGGCGGTGGAGCCTCGATAATGAGTTCCCGCCCATAAACCTGTCCGACTCAATCACGAGCAGGGCTCAGCTGTCAATCATGACATTTCACTCCCTTTTTATAGCATCAAATAACTAATTAAAATGTACATTTGATGTGTACCTTGAGCCTTCAGGCGTGCCGAGGATACACACATGCATCCTTGAAATTTTTTTGTGCAAAGGACTTGGACATTGAAACAGTCCTTCAGTGGCATTCAATGACGTAGAACCCTTCAAATTCAGCCAGTTTGACCCCCAGTTAATACACTGGACCAAAAGGGTGGAACAACTGACAGGCAGACAGTGGCATCCCTGGAGCTAACGTCAATAAAATCAATTATCGTGACAATCAATAAAGCCAAAGATCTGTCTGTGCAGATGAATTACCACACGACCAAGAGACAAAGTGAGGTCCATTACCAACAAAGTCAGCCAAGAATTGTGATGCCGTGGTAAAATGTTCTTAGAAAATTGCATGCTCAGAGGAAAGGGATGATGCAAATTTTAAGAGATGATGTAATTGTCTATCAGCATGATTGTGCTTGTTTTGTAGGCACATTAATTAATTAAGTGCTTGCCTGCTCAGTTTGAGCGCTTTGCGCTTAATGTGATGAAGACATCATTGGCCTCTGGAGAGATTAAGGTCTTGGATTGGAGATGTTTTATTTATTCATAATTAATGATCAAATTAACTGTTGTCAACTAAAAAAATTGCTTTTCTAGTCTTTGCAAAGCTGACTCTGTCCTGCCTAACGCTGACAATAAAAACATAGGTTTCATCCAATAGTGCAAATGCTTTGGAAGTGAATGTCTGTCAGATAACTGGCTGATGCTCTAGAATGCAATCCTTCTTTATTCAATAATCCATGGCAGCATTAATGCATTGTTGTCACTGCTGCCAGTTTATCAGACTCAACAGCCTGCTGAAGGAGAGTCTCTATGTCCAGACATTTACTCAGTTTAATCAATGTGGCTCATAGTAATGCAGGGTAAATTTGTGCTACATCAACCCTCTTTTTGTGTGCATACCAGAGTTACCGGACTTACAAAAGAAAGAACTCGGAGGGAGATGAATGAACAGATTAGAAACATGTTTAGAGGCCATCACCTGCAGTGTGCAGGAGTGGAGGAGCTGCTAATCTGGGCCACAGCCCTGTGATTAGGACATTTGTAAAGAATGATGTTTGTGTGATGCCTACAGCTTGTTTGACCAGCTGTCTTTCACTGACAGAGAGTGGCAGAACTGTTGCAAGACTTGTTCTTAGCAAACTCTCACAATGCCAAGAACTCTGTGTTTTGCCTGAAGGCTTTTTTTTTTAAATGATCAAGTAACCAAAAATTGACTTTTGTGACATTGTGTCAAAGCTGTGTGCAGTCTTTTCAACTAAAAGAAAACACCTGCCATTGTGTTTGCCGTGATCTTGACATATGAGGGAGAGGATGTTGCCTGTACATGAGAAAGGCTGCCACTACACTCCTGGTAACCTGGGAGACTGGCATGGTCAGCAGCCCTCACTCCAGCCCATCCCCCTTCCTCCCTCATCCTCTTGCCGTTTCTCCCCCGTTTGTGAAGGAGGCGTGTGAGCGAGGAAGAGGCAGGGCACGTTAGTCGAGGCTGCGGGAGTGGAACTCAGACAGCAGGCAAAGCATACAAACACACACATTCACACACACACACACACACACACACACGCTCAGTCAGCGTAAGTGAAACAAGTGCTGGCTCCATTCAGCAGTGAGTTCACTGACTCACTGCCATCCATTAGCCGGCATGCCGCAGAGAAAGAGGAGTTTCACTTTTGGAGCCTATGGAGGGTAAGAATGAATATCTTAATAATTTGCAGAACAACTAAACCTCACGTAGTTCTCATTCGTGTGATTGTGAGTATTTGAGAGTGTTAGTGTATCTGGGTCTGTCTCCCTGTTTGATGACTGTGCAGATTCTGTGTCGGAATGACGTTACGTGAAACGCTTTTGTCTTAAATGTCTCATTTTTTTTAAAGCTTTCTCTCATAAATTTGACCTGATAATGCTGCTGCTGCTGCTTGGCGGTGAATCATTAAAGGCTGCGTTCTGTACGGCACTGGTGAGGTATCAGATGTAGAAACATAAACAAGATAAGGTGACAGAAAAGTAGGTAGGTTGGTGGTTACGGGAAAGTAGTACTGAGGACCTGACAGAGGTGCATGCATACTATACATGTATGCTTAGTTAATATACAAAAAAATATGTACTACACAGATCAGTGCTGTATCTCCCGTGTTGTCAGCCAGCACTCATGCCTCCAGTGTTTTTTGTGGCCTACTTCAGACTTTACAGGATACTGAGCAGTAGACGCACAGTCAGCAAAGAGCTTTTTAATGGTCAAAAGGTGAACGGGTGACCCAATGCAACAGCATGCCTGACTTTATTTGGAGATATGTTTTGTTAATAACATTATTTTTGTGCGTGCATGTGTTGAAGGTAGCTAAATAAATAAACCATTAGCTAACAACTAGTGGAGACGGCAGTTATAGCTGGGTGTAATCGCTGTCAGTGTGCTTGGGCTGTTGGCCAGGTGGAGCCACAGACAGTAATACACACACATTATAGGCAGTCATGGTGGGAAGTTCTTGCAGAAGTGAGATAATTTACATTAGGGAGACCCCAGTTTCCTAAAAAGTTCTCAATAAGTTCCCTGGAAAGAATTACTGTATATAATTTGGTACTAATGATATTGAAAATAGAGACAGTGTTCAAGTGACACAACTGTTTTGCAAATTAGCATTGCCTTTAGCTAGGGGAGTCATGTTGAGGGGCCCCTGTCTTCAGGGGCAACAAGTTGTGATTCACCTTTAACTCTTGCTGGTGTGATTGCTTGAGCAACGCAACCTCAGCCTGTATCACTACCAGGCATCATGTTGCGTTGGGCATTAGCTTTGTCTGTGTTAACGGTTAACAGCTCCACTGGTTTTGTCTTGTAAAACTGAAAAAAAATGTTTGAGAGTATAAATCTCGCTTTCGTGTTGCTTGTCAAAGTCTGTTTTCAAGCGTGGATTGGGAAGATTGTTGCCCCCTGTGGCTGTTGGAGGGACATCCATTATCTATTGTTTTCACTAAACATCAAGTACCAGTCTTCCAGCCTCAAGGGGCAGTAAGGAGCCCATTATGGCTCAGTGCACCACAATGAGGTGAAGAAGGTGCCACACCACAAATGCTTGAAAATTTGTTGGAAATTAGGGAAGCTAGAATTAAAATGTTAGGAAAATCTATCTCTAATAGTATCAAATGGGCCACCATATTTGGATCTATCATCCGTTGTTTATTTCATCCATGTAGTGGATCATCTGAACAGTTGAAGACTATCTGGGAAGCAGACCAGGTTTCTATATAATATATAATACTTGCTTTTCAGTTTTCTGTTTAGCAGTTGCCTTGAATGCCATTGCATTTGACATTTCGATAGGTCAGTCTGATTGCTCTCATCAGCAGGTGAGCTGTAATAAAAATCTGCCCCCACATCCCATTAGTATTCACTGAAGGGAGTTCAGCCCCTCTGTTCTCTGCACTTTGCTCTTTCTCTAACCCAGCATGCTCTGTAATTTTGGGAACAAATATTAATGGAGCTGCCACCTAATTTGAGTTATTATGTGTAATATTTTTTTTAATTTAATTTTTTGTTTCACTTTGGGTAGGGTATGGCCGTCTTGTTATTACAGGCTTTTTACTGGATAGTGTAATTTGGCAGCAGATTGGCTCCTAAGTGTGACCATGATGTAGCAGTCGTGAACTTTATATCCTTTTATTGACATTTCTAAGTATTCCTTTTAAGGCTTATATTGTTTAAGTATATTAATTTGTCTGTGCTCTGTAGCTCAAAGTGCCTGTCTCCTCATAAACTATGAAATCACAACCTAAACACAGAGCTATAAGCTGTGCCTTAAATAAACTGAATGCCCTCTTAGTAACCTCAGCAGCCTCGAACAATAATCTTGTATATTGCAGTATCCAATAGAAAGAATGGAAGAATGCATGTCAATCCTGTACAAAAACAAACCCAGAGGAAAGAGCCACATTGTTTTGAAATCTGAGCAGGCCTAAATTGTAGTCACCATTCTCTGGTCAGCTGACTTGAAAATCTCATTCCTTCAAGTAAACAAGACAACAGTGGAAAAGGTGTTTCCCCAGTGTTAGACAGAGTAATTGATTCATAATAACATTGTGTGAATACTTGTTTAAGCAGTTACGTTGATCCCGCCAGATGTTTCTGGACTGAAAACCTTTATTTTTTACACTTACTGCTGTATAAAAAAAACAAAAAAAACAAGAGGCTCGTATTTCCTATTGATTTTTGATTATCTATTGTCTAAGGCTTACTGCATTGAAAATTGCACCATGGACAATAGGGAGACAACACAGAGAGAGGGTCTTTTTGTTTGACAAATGCAAATATTTGCATGAGAAAATATGATTCGACTGCAAGGCAGGGCTACTTGAGCACAGGAGGCCATTCAAGTACCCTTCCAAGGGCAGAGGCAAAACAAACAGGAGATGCAGGGCAACCAGAGGGCTCTTCATTGCCTACTCAGTAAGTCCACCTTGCATATTTACTTTGACATTCACATTCATATTCACACTGGCAAACCATCCATGGAGAAGAAAAGGTTGGGAAGGCACTGAGTGAGCTGCAGTTAATTATCTAATGCTCATGAGGCTACCAATTGTTCACTTATTTTTGCTCTGATAAGAATAACAGAAGGGATTTTTTATTATAGTCTTATATGTTCTAAGTCTTCGTAGCCCCATATATCCAGATTGAACTTCTCCAACCAGATGTGTTGCTGCAGTAATATCAGTCACTTTTACTTCAACTATGTGCAACATATCATGCAGTTTTGATTGCAAAATAACACTAACAAGAGAGTAAAAAAACTAATTCACTAGGGCACCTATATTCTCAACCAGAGGGCCCAATAGGCCTCAGAGCACCATCCAGTGGGCTTTGTAATATACAAAGCTAGCTATTTTTTTTTTACTAAATGTGTTCAAGATTTCACGTGTCAAATTAAAATGCATAATTCAAAAATCTTTCCAGTTCTGTTCACGCCAAACATGACACAACAGCAGGTAGAGACAGACGTGTTTTTCCACTGTTATCTAACTAACGTTCCCCCAGAATATGACCCTGAATATATTAAATTTGGATACATACTGGCAGGCAGTGATGTTGAGCTTAAAGTGCAGTGCATTAAATGTGGTGCAATCCTTTCACAGTTTCAAGTTAATTTTTTTCTCCCTTTTGTTGTTGTTTTTTTTAAAATTCTCATTTATTGGGAGGGTGGTCCTTGGAAATGTTTTAACAATCTGAAGTGGGCCTTTAGTTACAAAAAGGTTGAGAACCCCTGCATTTATCAGGGAGTTGGCAATATGAGTCCCTACAGAGATCACTAATAAGAACACCTGTCGCTGCATTTCTTTCAAAACATTTGCCAAAATTGTTGATCCGCTATAAGCAGGTCACAGTGAGTCACTGACCTAATGTCAACAAATGTCAACAATCCCCGTAGCTGCAATAAAAAGCCTTCCAGTGATTTGCTGATGAAAAGCTTTTCATGTGAAGCAGCTGAACAGTTTGCTTTAACTGTACATTAACACAGTAATGGACGTCCTTATGGCTATAACAGCACAGCAAAGGAAAGCACATTGTAAGAGATAAAATTAACATCAGGAAACAAAGAGTGAAACTCCAAACTTCCCACCCTAGGAGCCACAAAACTTTTAAATCCTGAACTAAGATGTATTTTGAAAATGATGGACCCAGTGAGTTTATTGTGATGTCGGCTAGATTGAGGGCGAGGAACGTCATTAATATATCATGATATCATAAAACCATTAAAAACTGAAAATAACAATAAAATGATACTAAACTGAAATTGAGTCTGAGTTACACACCGTCCCAAAATAAAATAAATAAATAAAAGACCACTAATCATGACACTGACAAGAGACAATATGTCATGTGTTTTTCCATTGGGATAAAGCTATAGCAGTCAGCAGAGCTGTAGTACAATTGTGTGTGTGTATGCTTTTATATACACTGTATGCTACTGTACTGTAGCTAAATGAGGACATTGAACCATTCTACGCTAATTTCTCTGTCAATAGGCTCATTCAGTCCACGCTGGGTCGAGATACATTATACAGTCTAGATCTGGCCACTTTCAGTATTGTTTGACAGTTGTTGTTCTTAATACTACCATGAGCTTTATATATAAAGATATTGTTCAGCATTGCTCGAGGCCTTTTGTGTCTTTCTTTGTATCTATTTTTTAAAGTGTCCAATTCCTATTCTGAAGCATAGTGAATGGTGAACTAGTGAACAAGTCAGATACTAGAACACGCGTTTACTGTATGTAGGTGTTAATGTGAGAAAGGCCTCATTCAGAATAAAACCTCTCTAAAACACCTCATATGTCTACGACTCGTTGCTTCAGACAGGTTGATAAACTAGAGAGGAGAGAAATCCACTTTTTAATTCCAAAAGTTTAAAAGTAAATTGTGATGTCTCCTCTTGCTGGGTAACGGATCCAAATAGGAGCTGAATCCGATGTGACTCCCGGTGGTAAGTCCTCCAGAAGCTCCGGCTGTGCCCCCAGCTCTCTTCTCCAAAGCTAGCCAGCTCTCAGTAGCTGGGCATTGGCTGTGCCCCTCCACTCAGCCCAGTCCTCAGCACACAACACTCTGCAGAGCATGACTGTGTCGCAGGGTTTTCGCACGTGTCACGGGACGCAATCCCCCCTTGGCTTTCCACATAGGCATGTGGAAGGGCAGGGAGCTCCCAGAACAGAGCCATACCGCCAAATATAAGTTACTGCAAATGGTAGGCCTAATCTAAGTTTCTTTGACTATAGTGGTCCTGACTGAACTTTGGTTATCCCTTAACTCGTCATCCAGCACCATCAGTAGGTCAAAATTGCAGTTTGACCAATACTTGCGACCAAATACCTGCAAAAGTAATAACATTCTCATGCAGTCTCAGTTGTACTTTCTAGCGCAAATTAGCAAATGTTTGCATGCTAACACACTAAGCCAAGATGGTGAACACGGTTTACATTGTACCTACAAAACATCAGCATGTTTGCATTGTTATTGTGAAAATCTTAACATGCTGACATTAGTATTTAGCTCAATGCACCAATGTGCCTCAGTGCAGCCTCACCTCAGAGTAACTTTTACTCCAGTTGAACTTAACTGGGACTTAACTCGTGACTCCACCAAAATTTATTGTAGCTGTAGGGAAGAGGAATAATTTCTGTGCAAGCTGGGTTCATCATGTTCTCAACATTAGTTTCACAACATCAATTAATACAAACTGACTCACTTAAATAATATGTGGACTAACAGCAATGGCCTTATGCTTTATATAGCTCTTTTTCCTAATGAATATTAATGTCAGAGGTTTTTCCTAATGAATATTAATGTCAGAGGTTTTTCCTAATGAATATTAATGTCAGAGGTTTTTCCTAATGATATTATATTTATGTTAGAGGGTTTTCTTTACATTCTTATTGTGTTTTTCTGCTGGTAAGAAATAATTCAGGATGAAAGCTAAACAAACAGACTGTATTGAATGACTGTTGTCCCGGACCTTCAAAGATAATTTGTTGTTTTTTTTGGTTAGAGATGTGTTTGTGTCCATCTGAGTTAATCCTAAATTTAGAGTGCTTCTTATATTTCCGATATAGAATTAGCGCTGGAAGAACATGTTACTGCAGCAGATTGGTAGTTGAACAACAAACTTGTTTGCTTTAAGCTGGATTTCCTTCAGGCTGACTCCTCAGCCCTGTCTGGTGACCTACTTGGAATGAACAGTGTTGCTGACTTGATATATACCACAAAAGAACATTTTCAAAAGTTTAAAAGTTAGCAGTGAAGAAATTAGGAAATTACGAGCTGTGCTTAAAGTCAGATTAAGTTGAATGAACTAATTGTCACAGCTGCTGACTCTGTGAGGGTTTCTATGAGCCGCCTTGAGCCTTCTTATCCCTCGCAGATGTTAGTTTGCTGTTTCCATGGTTGATACCTAGCTGAGAGAGCAGAAGATTCATGAAAAATAATTTGCAAGTATTTGGCTACCACCTCCTGAGCTGTAATATGTTATGTTCCTGAGTGCACTGGTTCATCTAGTTTTTTTAGTTAAATAAAAACTAGGCTACACACTGCAAGATTTTAATGTGCAAATGACTCATAGCCCACAAATGCATTAGCACAGGCATATTTGTTATAGCCTACTTTTGTCCACTACAGCCGTTGTTTTTTCAGAGAGGGACAGAATAATCTTTGTCAAGCTGATAAGGCTGTTTTTTGCGTCTCGCTGTTTTCAGCTTAGCTGCTTCTTCTTTATCTCTGCTCTGACCTGCTCAGTCCAGCTGTGCTTTGCTTTAGTAGTGGAAAGTCTTTCTTGTGTCGCTCAGGGATGATTTTAGATTCTTTTTGATGGGAAAAAGTGGGTTGTTTGGGAGTTTGGGAGACTTGAAAAATAAAGCGTTGGAATATTTTAATTGTTGTTAGACACATTAGACATACAATTTCTGTACTTTAAACCCGAGCAGACACACTTGAAGTGCTTCAAAAAATGTTCAGATAAATTGTTGGATGTAAAGTGACTGATAGGAATTAAGTCAAGCAGCTTATCCTGTAGCTTCTTCAGTATATTCAGGGTTTTTTCTATCTGAAAGCAACCTTATTTTAGATGTCATCGGGCAGCTTACATAGTCCTTTAGCTTGTATATGTCAAACAAGTACAATTTTTGTATGCGTACGTAGCCACATGTTTTTGCAGCTTCTCACAAGAAGAGAGAAAGGCATTTCACAATCTTAACAAATCTGAAATACATTTTTCCCTTATCTAACCCAGTATGTTGATAGGAGCCCTCAGCTCTTTGGTGTCATGTTCTGCTTTGTAGGCAAGGTTATATTTTATTGCACATTTCCTGTATTGGTTTTGGTGTTTCAGTTTGGAGCCTTTATCCAATATTCTAGACACACCCTGGTTGATTTCATTTTATGGGAATTCCATGAAACATGAGAATGGGTGAGCAGCACAGGATGAGATTTAGAAAATGTTATGCTTAGTAATGCAGTAGATATGAAAACATCTTAACCCGCAGTGCCGACAGCCCATAAGTATTTTTTCTCTCTCCCGAGGACCAGTATGCACTCCACTTGAGGTGGAGTTCTGATTATCTGCACACATGTGCCACTCAGGCTCAGTGAAGTCAACACTGGTGGTAGATTTGACATAGAACACCACCACAAAATCCAGTTCAATGACATTATATGTCACATGGAGGCCAGGAAAATGATGCACTCAGGGAAATCAGGCGTCAACCTACTGTAACAACACAAGTCTGTTGATTCGGGACTCCACAGTACAGTGAACAAACAAACCCCCCAGGGCCTGTTTGCTCTGACTAACACAGTTTTCCGAGAAGGAGGAAGTTTTAAGCTTTCATTTATCTTTTGAGCATTTCTCACAACAAAAGAAGAAGTACAAACTTTTACTTTTGGTCCTAACAGTACTTCTTTAGGGATTTCTCATAATCAAGGCCGTTTTTATGTGAATGAAAGCAGAAGGCTGTACTGTAGCCTGACTTGTGGGCTTGTTTGTATGATTTTTTAGTGACATTCTAGTGTGATGGCTCTAGGGATGTCAGTGTAGAGATATTTCTATGCAGAGGATGAATACTAAACACTTTGGCGATCTGACCCTTTCTAATATCTAATCTAATCTAATAGATATTCAATAAATATCTAAACATTTACAAGATGGATTGGCACAAAATGTTGTCCTAATGACTTTCCTTCAGCGCCACCATGAAGTTGACAATTGTGTGTTTTAATGAAGTGTCTCCACAACTGTCGGTTGGACTGTCATGAGATTTTGACATTCATGAATGACATTCATGTCCCTTTCAGAAATATTTTTTTAATCAACATTTTATTGATAAAAGCACAAAAGAGAAACATTATGCATCGCATTTTTCCCCCTTTTTCACCCCACCCCCCATTAGCACACATACACAAACAAAAGAGGCGACAAGCTTAATGCAATCAGAGAGAACTAATAATCGTCAAACCCCTGTATCTCCATCCTTCACCCTCCCAATGGCGACTGACCACGCCTGGAGAGTCTTAATGCTGGCCCGATGCATTCAAGCCATGGACCACTCCATCATGACAATTTCCAGAAGAGGGTTGCCTGCCCACTGTTGCCAAGTCAAGGTATGTGGCGCTTGCCACCTCAAGGCCAACCTTTTCTTGGCTGCAGTGAGACCTGCCCAACGCTTCTCTGTTGCACAAATCAAAAGAGGAATCGTCATGAAGTGAAAGCAAAGTCGGACAAAGTGGGATCCTAACACCAAGCACATGATAGACATTTGTTTCCAGAATCCAGCCTCATCAGGGCATCAGAAAAAGTAATACTCTTCATAGAGTGATGCCTTCTGGGGGTGAGGTACATCCTATGAGCAAATGTGTAATG
>JBBPCS010000480.1:13021757-13054562 GCA_037974645.1 Hollardia meadi | reverse complement strand
TGCAGTGAGACCTGCCCAACGCTTCTCTGTTGCACAAATCAAAAGAGGAATCGTCATGAAGTGAAAGCAAAGTCGGAGAAAGTGGGATCCTAACACCAAGCACATGATAGACATTTGTTTCCAGCATCAGAAAAAGTAATACTCTTCATAGAGTGATGCCTTCTGGGGGTGAGGTACATCCTATGAGCAAATGTGTAATGTCTTAATTGATGTTTGGGGGTTTTAGATGTACCACACAAATGTTTCTATACTGTGTCCGAACAAATCTCATTTACAGCAGATAAATCCCTATGCCATGTAGCTTCTATTGGCTATAAGGTTCAGAAATAAGTTTGTAAAGTTTAGAAACTCTCTCTTGTGTTGGTCCTACTGACACTAATACCTCCTGATGAATTGTGATAACTTTGTTAATCCTCTGATTTTTTTTATCTTGCACCATCATTAGGTCTAAATTTAGATTTGTCCAATATTTTTTGTTTGTGACTGAATACCTGCTGAACTGATGACATTCCCATCAGATATTAGTGATGAGTATTAGTAAATGTTAGTATGCTAACACACTATACTAAGATGATGAACATGGTAAACATTATAACTCTTAAACATCAGCATGTTAATGTTATCATTGTGAGCGTGTTAGCATGCTGACAGCATTCATCTCAGAGCACCACTGTACGAGTGTATAGCCTCAAAGCGCTCACTCTGTAGACTCACTCTTTTACCCGAGTGTCACTTCTCTTTCCAGAACTGCTTGCTTGATCCTTTGGGTGTTGCTGTGTCATGTAAACTTATCATGTCCAGGGTAACATGAGCAAGAGGTCTGAACCCCAGTGGTTCTACTGGGAGACACAGGGTGGACAGACATAGTTGTACAGTCATAAGACACAGGGCCAACAATAAGGGAGAAAGTGTACGTAAAATGAACCTTACAGCTACAGGATCATTTACATTATGCGTTATCTTTGTGCTGTTTGGTGGTATGTCATCCTGAGAATTTCTGAGGGGTCATTGTAGCCACTGCAGGCAGCTGCAGGAGCCCCTGAGAGACATACTAAACATTCCCTTTTCTTTGTGTCAACACCACCAGCCATCACAAGAGACAGGCCTGCAGCCATGAGTCATTCACAGTGCTGTAATCCAACAGCTATCAGTATCAAATATCACTTTCTTGTTGCCACTGAAGTAAGTGCTGCATCCGAAGAGAAGCAGTGTGTGTTTATGATTGGCATATTTTCTGATTAGAAGCAGGGAAAAGTATTTGAATTTTTTTGTGGTCAGGTTGCCTTGTTGACTTACATATCATGATAAATGACTTTCTGGTTGATGAGCAGAGGGAAAGTCTGGTCACACATGAGGTTGATAATTCTCCTGCACACACAGTGCCATCTATTGGTAGAAATGGTACGCTGCAATCGTTTCTGTGGAATTTCCATCAGTGTATCATCTGGTTATTGTTTCCAGTGATTATTGCTCAGACCTGTTTATCCAGAGTGACTTAAGGACAGATGATAGTCTATTCTTGACTGACCATGAGTCTTGAGCCCCACAGTGTGTATCCAATATGGATGAGATTCATTTTGTCTCTTGTAACACACGCCTGGTAGTCATCCTTTATCCTTGGAAATGCTACTTCAACAGATGGCAGGAGTTATTTCAGGGTAACGCAGCCCACTACATAACCAGCCTCTTTCAGTTCAGTGGACTTTGTGTATGTGGGAAGGATGGTTCATTATGCCTCTGTCAAGAAAAACTTTGATGTGTGCAGACAAGAGTGTGGAAGCTATAATTGAGTGTAGGATTCAGCAGGATGCCACCTGGTGCTGATGTACTTTAATTTGCCATGTCTTTTGTGCTAATGCACGTGTGGAGTTATTAGCATTTAGTCAACTTTAAATGTTGAATTCCTCACCTTGTTGTTTTCATACTGTAGACTTTAAAATGCTGACTGGCTCAGCAGTTTTTTTGACAAATTTCAGTAATTTTTTAATTGGTTTTGACACGGTTTAACACCAAAAACAACCAGCATGTCTTTAAATGCGTTTTAACTTGTCAGGAAAAAAAAATATTTGATTAGTTTCTAATAGCTGTACCTTTATGTTTGCTTTTTAGAGTGGACAAGACATTCTCCAAGGCCAGAAGCATATGGTGAGTTTTTCTGCTGTTTTTATTTTTGTCAATAAATATGGCGAATTATGATAGCATGTTTGTTATCTGTCATCAAAAATGTAATGTGGTTTCCCACTTTAAAAACCAACTCAGTGGATTACAATTCTTATAGCTTGTAGCTCTCTAGAGTGGTGTTCAGTTTCACTGACTCACACTGACCTTGCAAGTTTAAATGAGTGAATCAGTCTGCCAGGTAGAGTGTAAGGAAGATGAATGAGCCAGTGAAGGGTGAAGCAGATGGGCAGCAGTGGGGAAACAGATACCCAGTCTGTGCTGCCATCTCTGCAGTGCTGGCATGGTTAGAGTGTTGCTGTGAGTGGCATGTGGAGGCAGGCAGGGAGCTGAGCATGCACACCTCTTGCCACTGCAGATAGACCACTCCATTTCTACACACTCTAAGTGGCACAAGTGTTTAGCTCCTCCGTCTGACTGCAGCAGGTTAAACAGTGCCTCGCCGCAGTGTCATCACGCCTTCCCTCTGGAGTACAGATACAGGAGGATCTCACTTACCGGCCAGGCGCACTTAGCAGTGGCTGGGCTTGTTTGCACAGACTGCAGTCTGCCCATCGGGATACTATTGCATCAGGCTATTACAGAACAACTGCAGCTCACGGTAAGGCAGGAAGAGGAGAGACACTGGAGCAACACAGAGATGAAGAGGAGAATCTAAAAGAGGACACAAAACAGCACAGGAGTTTTAAAAGTTTGAGTGAAGAGGAGCAAGAAGGAAAAAAGAAGTGTCTGTTTGTGGTGACATGACTGGAAGAGAAAGAAGAAAACAGTAAAGTGTGTTGTCAGCAAAACAAAATACATTTAGGGTTCAGCAGAGTCATGCTTGGTCCTCTCAGCCTTGTGCCTTTGCCTGAGTCATGCTCATCTTCAAAGCAAGTAGGAATTCAACAAAGCACTGCTTGAATTTGGAGGAACCTTCCTACATGTGTTAATAGAACTTGAATTATATTATATAATCATCAGCATTCACACCCAACAGGACAGAAGTTAAATTTAAGAACAAAAAGGGCTAACGGCAAAGAAAGCTTCTTCCAACTGGGAGAGCCAAAATCAAAATTTTCCTTCAGGTGCTGTATGTTGGACGGGAAGTGACTGGAAATTAGAACATTTAGCCACTGAATCGTCAAAACTGTATCAGCACAACCCAGCAAGATGCCGTGCTCGCCTTTCCGAATTGGAAGGCCAAGAAAGTTCTGGTGAGTCCCATTTTAACCTGCTTGAAGATTTGAGGTTTTGATCATCACCGCATGACCCCGCATTCAAATGGTACATAAAAATGCAATTTACAGCCTGTTGCATGCATTCCTTCACAAAACTTAAACCAACCTGTATATTCCTTATTAAAGGCATTAATATATAAAGGTTCATCTATACCAATTAATCAATCAAACTTTGTATTTATGGCACTTTGTTTGGCACTTTTTAAAAAAAAGACTGTACAAATGTAAGGAGGAAAACAATTTTAGATTAATGCACATGAGAAATAAAACTGATGAAAAAATAATAAAAAAACATTATAGTGAATACAGTCAAATTAATTAGCAGTATTAAATTAAAGAAAAATAATCTTATCAAAAGCCAGGCTAAAGAGGTGGGTTTTAAAGATACAATGTGGCATTTCCCCATTAAAATATCTAAAAACAACCTTTGTTATATTTTTCTAAAGTGTGTACTCTCATTACCCCTAAATGTTTCCAAAAATGTTCAAACCCAGAGATATAAATTCCAGGAGGGAGTCAGGAAGGAAGTCGGCGAACGTGACTAAACATAACGTGAATAAAACTTAAAAACATTACCTCCTCTGTGAACATTTCTGTTTCTCGTCAGCAATGATAGTTGTTTAACAATGAAAACAACAACTCCCATGATCCCATGGACATGGGAGTTGTTGGTGGGATATGTCTTTTGTTCTGGGGAGACCTCTAGCGGCAGAAGCTACATACTGGGCATCAACACTTTCAAAACTGCTCTCAGATCCTCAGGCAGGCTGTTCTAGCCTGGTTAGTGACAAATTGCTAACCAAAAAGTTTTTATCCTGCACTTTGGAACAACTAAAAGACTCGTGCCAGAGCACCTGAGGGGCCGTCCTGGTTCATACATTGGAAGCATATCAGAGAAGTAGGCTAGTGTGAGACTTTCTGGGCCTGAACTTAAGATCTAGACAGCTAAAATTTCCATTGTATTATATATTATATTTCAGTTTTCTTAATTATTTCATTATCCCACTCTCGCATTGATACTTCCCCCAATAATATAGAGATAATAAGTTGCCAGAACACTGAATGTGTACACAATGAGCGATGATGACACCTAGTCTGTTACAAGTATTTAATGTCAGGATTTTTTCAGTTTTGATCCTTCCTTTCTTGTTCATGATGAAATGTTGAACGGCCATCTTTCATGTGGTCATTGTGGGTCATATGCAATAAACAGAGGAGCTTCAAGCCCCGCCACTCTCTCCAGGGGAGGCCTGTAATTGGTTGTAATCCTGTCTTGCTAAGCTCCCCTGGTGGGAGGAAATGGCAGAGGAGAGTTAGTGTGGATAATGGCTATACTGAGATGTTGTATAAGAGCCTTTCTCTTTCTGTCTCTCTTACACATACAAACATACATCCAGACGCCTTGCCGTCCCTGGAGCATGACAGATTATTGTGGCAGGTTGTCCATTTTATGACTCCCTGCCCAGTCTTTAATCTCCTTGTCTTATCCATGCTTCAGATCAACTGAAGCACAGATATATTCAGGTTACACATTAAAGAACTTGATATCAGTCTTTGCTTTGAAGGCAAACAAAGGAGAACATTTTTGTCTCATCCATCACACTAATTTTACCTTTTTTCTTCTTTTCCAAAAGATGTTTCTTGCAGCAAACACTTAAAAGTGTGTTTTATTTAAATTGTTACTTCTCTTGGATGTTTGAGCTTCACTGTGCACAATGATGTTTGTGCATAGTTTGACACAGAGAAGTTTCTCTGTGCTCACCTTAAATCTGACATGCACGTACAAGATGATTTTGCAACGTTTGGAGCCAATCATATCGTCTAATATGCAGCTTGTGTGAGGTGGAAACATAAAAAGAGTGGAGACA
Source organism: Hollardia meadi (assembly GCA_037974645.1). Taxonomy (NCBI): domain Eukaryota; kingdom Metazoa; phylum Chordata; class Actinopteri; order Tetraodontiformes; family Triacanthodidae; genus Hollardia; species Hollardia meadi. Next base: position 13,049,296 of record JBBPCS010000480.1, on the reverse strand, counting down.
TTGAGGGAAATAAGAGCCGTCGTGTGTTCAGTAGTTAAACTTTTAAAATGAAAATATTTTATATTCATAGATCCCAGATACATCTTGGGGGAGAAATACATTTTATGGCGCACTGCACCTTAAGAAAACACATGCAAATAGACAAAACACTTGCAAATTAAGAAACCAACTTCATCAATTTGACAACAAATGTGCTGCAAACACTCAAACACAATCAAATAGAGAAAAGCACTGCAAGTAGCACAGATGACAACAGATATGGATGTTTCTATGGAACACTAAAAAGTGATGGACAGGCGGCGACACCCGTGTCTTACTAAAATGTAAATTTTTTCTCTTTATTTTAATATCGTGATGGCATGAGTCAGATATTAGCCAGTGGCAGATATCTGACTCAACAATGTTTTTATTGATGTTTCTAGGGGACACTAAAACATCCCCTAGAAACATCAATATCCGTTGTCATCTGTGCTACTTGCAGTGCATTTTTTTTATTTGATTGTGTTGTTAGTGTTTACAGTGTATGTGTTGTCAAATTGATGTTTTCTTAATTTGCTAGTGTTTTGGCTATTTGCATGTGCTTTCTTAAGTTGCAGTGCGTTGAGCTCTCTTGGCCACCGTAGAAAAAACATATTAGACATATATTGTTACACAAAGCAGAGCAGAGCACATCATATGTTTTAAAACATGTTCCTCCTGATCTTTAATAGTCTCCTGGTGATTTGTTTCCTGGTATTGTTTCTTTTTCCTTGGCTTAATGCTCTTAATAGCTAGCTTCTCGGCACAAATGACACTGGCCGGGACCCCAAGTTGGGAACCACTGTTGTAGGGGATCTTTAAATTTGAACAGAGCAGTACAGCTGTTTTTATTGATTATGTTGGGTTTGGCTGCCTTGACCTACACCCTCTAGTGGTAAAAAGTTGAGAACATGCATGGTGCATGTGCAGTCTGCAATAGTAACATTATTGAGTAAATAAAATATTATTAATAATAAAATTGGTCCTCGTGTCTGATAAACTCGCAACTTCAGAATCTCAAGTGACTTTTCTTCATTTCCTCATGTGGCAGTCTTGCGAGGGACAAAGTGTGTGTGTGTGTGTTTAGAAGTATCACATATCTATTGTTTTGCTCAGTGAATAATGGTGTTGCAAAAAACAGTTCTTTTAATGCTGCTGCTGAATGACCCTGCTATTTATACCAAAACGCATGATGCGATTTGTCATTCTATTTTTATGACGCTTTCTAAATTCTGGGCCGATTTCATCCTTTGTGCCCATAAACACTTAAGAGGTGTCACAGTAAACACTTCTCTGTTTATGTTCACTGATTTCCCGAGGGATGTCACTCTGCATCAACCTCTGCGTGGCGACCCTGCACATGCGCTCACCACGGCGCTGTGAAGCCGAGCCGGGTGTCAGTTCGCCTGTGCACGCTCATCTGTTGTCTGGAAGAGCGGACATACTGGGAGAGCAAACTGTCAAGCCCGATCAGACTAGACTGTCTCTCTGTGAGTCTCCTGCTGCCTGACCAAATATAGCACCAAAGTGACAAGCTCGCCGCGGGCTCTACCAGTCTCAATAATCCAAATCCTAACATGTCATCCACCATCCAGCACCAGCACAAGATGTCTTAAAAAAAACATAAAGCTCAGATGACAGCAAGCTGTTGAAGGTTGAGATGAGTGCCAGGACACTTTGACAGGACATTTTCATTTTACTTTATCTGATTCTTGGAGCTTTTCAGTGGCAGACTTGTACACCAGCTTTTTAAAAGTTCACTTCTTTACCTTCAGCTGCAGCTGCAGTATCTTTGGAAGACAGGGCCTCAGGTCTTGTGGAGGCAGCCAAGGTCTTTATTCCTTGTGTTTGTGGACAGGTATATCCCTGAGTATACATTTGAGGATGTGTTTATCCCTTGTAGAGCCTGTTTATTGACACCTGTCCTGCTAAGAGTGGTGTGGTAAGCCACTGGGAGGAAGAGGACTTTATTTTCTCTCCCTGTTGTTTTTCCTCCATGGGTGAGGAAATTCTTGCATGATCAAAATCTTTTGCAAAATTCTACTGAGATCTCATCACTCTGCTTGCTCTAGTCTTCTGTCACTGAATACACCTCTAGTATTAAAGAGCACGAAATGATCCTGCAGTGACCCTCTGTTGTTGAAAAGGCTCATCTGCATGGATGTGTGTTTCCAAGAAAATCTGGCCAGTGACATTGTGTGAAGTAGGCAAGCTGGAAACAGGGACCTATTGGCAGACTGAACATTCTTTATTCAAAAACACCTGCTGTACCTGGCGTTTTAATGCATACTGAATATGGCCAGCTGTCAGGGGGTGAGGGCTTAAGAGAACCCATCAAGGAGTCTCCTCACGCAGCACATCCTACAGATATTTTATTATTTATAATTCCTAGTAGCATTTGATTGTAAAGCCATTTTGTGTTTTTCTATTCTCACCACGAATACAGTACTATAGCATAAAACATGCTCATATATCTTCAAGTAAGGTGCCAGTTGGTAAGAGCTTCTGAATAGGATTCATATATCTGACTGTTTGTATAAAAGGACTTTTAGTTCCCTGGGGAACAAACAGCTTCTCACACTTACCTGCTTTTTGGATTTTGTCCAATATTTGCTGATGTCTGATTGCGGCAGGCTGTGGTAACTTTTATAGCTTTAGGAAAAAAGGGCCTGGGTGGTTTTGTATTTTTCCAAAACAGATTGGGGTTAGATTGTCATCTAACATATTACATACAGTATATTTATGTAGCTCAACTTCCACCACAATGACACATTTTTGAGTGGAAACCAGATCTTTTTACCTGGAAAGATTGCCTTTGAGGCTCGAAGTGCAGTCACATACACACAAGACAAGTAACTGATACAAGCACTGTTGAGAGAAATGGTTTCACACCAGAGACAATCATCCTCCCATTTGTCCGAGTGCTTCGGGTCAGTCCGAGGGGGTTGGGAGCAGTGGCCTTGAAAACATGGCAATTCCAGGGTCTATTTGTGTGGTAATTCATAGCACATGTGCTTCTCATAGCTCTGGCTGTTGGATGACTAATGGCAGGCAAGGGAGCAGGTGTTGCTCCGCCATGATGAATTTGAAAAAACCCTCAGAGGGAGGTCAGTTTCTAATATCTGATCTCTTTAGTGCCATGACCGTAATAAGTTATGACACAGTGAGTGAAACAAGATCACTGAGTGGCACAGCTGAGTGTGTTGATGTTTAACCTCCCAAGTAAATTTTCACACACATTATAAACAGCTTAAATAACTGTTGTCAACAGTGCTTATACGTTAGTTGAGGTCAAACCTCTAATTCAGTGGATGGATGTCGAGAAGGAGGTGAAGAAATTGGTTCAGACAAAAGATAAATCCCACTGACTTTGGTGATCCTCTGACTTATTTTTAGTGAATTTGTTTTACCATTATCGGATGGATTGTTGTGACATTTGGCACATTTATTCATGGTGCCCAGAGGATGAACCCTAGTGATTTTGATGATCCCCATCAGGTCAAACTAAAATTTTTACTTTGATTTATCACCAAATTCCTGCAAAACAGTACTTTGTGAAGTGATTATATCAATACATTTGTAATTTTATTTTACTTATGTTAAGAAAAACAAGCTTTACAGACCCAGAGACTTCTAAGTTCCTTAAATGTATCTTTTGGCAGGTGGAAAAAAAAATTATTAACCATTAATCTGCCACTAGCCATAGACGGTTAAATAAACATGGGTATTGGTGCACTTCAGCCTCCTCTGGCAGAGATGAGTTTTACAACAACAAAACTTTTTCTAATACGTTTTAACACATGAAAATGGACCTCCAGATTTTTCTTTCTCTGTTGCCTCTCAGGGCTTCTGTAGAAAGGCCTAAAACTGGCATGGACATTATTTACTGTTTACTTTGTGCCTCTGTGGTCACTACCTGAGCCAACTGGGTTGATTTAACAAGAGAGAAAAAGAGGTCATAGACAGAGTCACTATGAACGTGCTTACCTTTTAATATCTGCTTCAGGGCCCCATTAACTTAGCCCAATTACCCAGTTCAAAACAAGATGTTTTTAAAAAATGCTGCATGATTATCAAACCAGTCACAATCACATTCACAGTGGGGTTCAGGTGTACTGCAGAGAAATCATGGTGGGGATGTAAAGTAAAAAAACTCCTACTTTGCCGTGCAAACCAACCATGGGCTTGATTAAACACAGCCAGTTTGTTTAACAGTGACTGGAGGCAGGTTTTGACAAATCTACGAACAGCAGAGAACCTTCAGACCTCCTACACTCAATGTTTTGATTGATTTAGGTCTTCAGAGATTACAACACTGAATATTCTCACTCAAAATATATTACTTTATAAGATAGTTAAAGTTATAAAGTAAAATGATCACCCCGATTTACCCTGGAACATTTTCATGATAAACAAAGTGAAATGAAGTCTGTGAGACTTGTGAAATAATTCAAACCTGGCACTGAAAAAATTTGGTATTTTTATGTTTAGAATTTTTGCCTGAGCAGCGATGCAGTTTAAGCGAGGACAGTAAACTGCTGGAATGATGCATTCATGTACAGTCATTAAATAGCTCATGAATTTAGTTCTGTGTTTCAGCCGACTCCCGTGGCTCAGTGATGTTTTCAGTTCCCTGATCCCCTTCCTCCCCCCTGAGGTCGACCACGACTAATTAAATCTCAACCTGTGGGAGACACTCAGTGGTTATGCATAAATAACCATCCATCCATATTTCAGAAGAGCAGCCATCTTGCCTGCTGGAGATCTTTGACATGTTACTGGTGTATAATATGTCTGTGGCTGGAGTCCTAAACCTTTAACTGCCCTCGGGGGTCACTGGCTGGTAACACACAGCCTCCCATACACAGATTACATTCTCACCTACTCGCTGGGTTTATTTTGACAGATGTAACTTTCATTTTTATTCGTATAAATGAAATTTGGTGAGTAATGAACAAACAGTTGCTCTTAGGCTCTTAGACAGACTCTTAATTTGTCTAATCCTTTTGTATCTGGCTAGCTTTAGTCATTATGAGACACATAGCTTGTTTCTTGTTTTGTTATCTAACTCGCCTTGGTTGACAAATAAACAAAAAGCTGAGAGTGACAGAGGCAGTGAGAAGATGGGAGATGGGGAAAATTCAGAATGGCAGGAATTCTCAGGGAATAAGGGTGGAGGGTGGGAGAGGGGAGTGACCACAGGCCATTTCACCAGGCTAATGGGATGGGAATCACTGGCAGCGAGGGCTGGTCTAAAGGGATTTACTGTGGGACATTGGAGCAGGGGGGGGGGGGGATACTATCAATTTAAAACCAACTATCTTTCTCTACAGGAGATGAACATTAACATACACATGACTCAAGATTTTCTTCTTGTTCTGCTATTATTTATTATTTGGTCAGTATACCACAGTGTTGAGTGCTCAGTGGGGTCCCAGACTGTCCTTCTAAAAGCATGTGGCTTTGATTTGATTGGAACCGACCTTAATGATCCACGTAATCTGCCTGCTCTTATCCGATAATGTGTTTTTTATCTATAAGCACCACTGACAAAAGCCCCCACAGGCAACACTTTCATTTTTTTAACGCCACACTGAGCTCTTCCAAAAAAAATAAATAAATCCCATATGTAACATCTGCACTCTTTGCTCAAGGGTTTAAAAGAGAGATAGAGAGAGAGATTATTGTTGGACTACAGCAGGACGCCTCATCAAATTACTGCTAATCTGGACGATGTTAAAGTTTTGGCCAATGATATAATACAGTTTTATACAGTAGTATGCTTTGGACAGTGAGAGGATTATTAGTTTTGTTTATCCCAAAACAGCTCTTGTGGTGCACAGTATGACGACTGCGATGTAATCCCTTGTTATCTCTTCATGTCTGACACATACAGCACACACACACACACACACACGCACACACACGCACACACACACAAGTCTTAGGTGCATACTAATTCATTCATTTAGAGGTGGTACAGATGAGTCGACACTCTCGCTGCATAGAATGCTATTTAGCTGGGATTTAGCAGGAAAAGGCACTATTGGTGACATTAGCCACTGGTCTGCTGGGAACTGTGGATGGTAGCTTAGTGCTGGAAATGCACATGGTCACTGGGGATTGAATGAGACTCAATACAGTAATTAAAAACCTTTCCATTCATGCTTTCTCCTCCTGCACAGTGAGCATTTAGGAGGCTGCAATGCCTGCTCACGTTTGGGAGCTCAATGTTGGACACAATCACCTTCTTCAAGTCATATCATAATGAACATGAATGTGCATGTGGGTGTTTCTTTTTTTTTCACGCGTGGCTGATGTTGTTGCCACAGCAACAGCCCTAGCTGGCTCGTGAGGGAGTGTGAGGATTGAAGGAAACCCCCGTTACCCTAATCAGTCCTGCTTCTTTCTGAGTGGTAGACTCCAGCCACCCTTGATGTTGAAGTTTGGGGGAGGGTCTTCTGCTTTGAGGGGATAAGGGTGCTGGTTGGGGGGTGGGTGCATAGTTTAGAGTTCTGGGTTTCAGACAAGTGCCACATCATGTGTGTGTGAGCTTGCAAGCAGACAAAGAGGGTGGAGATAGAGGAAGTGAGAGCTAGAGCACATATGTGTGTGTGAGAGACTGAGTGGGAGGGTAGAGAGCGAGGGAGGGAGGAGAATCAGCGGCAGAGAGGATGCTCACTAGGGGCGTGTGGCAGTCCAAAGAACTGAGAATGAGGCCAGCAGGTGCACTGCTGATGGAAAGCAGCAAGTGAGCTCGCTGAAGCTGGAGAGAGAGAAGAGTAAACGGAGAGAGAAGCAGAGAGAGGAGATAACCGTGAAAGAGAGGGAGGGAGAGGGAGGGAGGCGCTTAACTGGAAGAGAAGCGTAGACAGTGAGTCATCTGCCCGAGTGCTGGTCACTGTTCGGACTTCCCAGCGTCCAGCTGCCACTGTCAAAGTAAGTTTGCTGCTCCGCTCCACGCAGGACATCAGTTCGCCCAGATAACATGCTGTGACTTCTCCACACGGCTGATTTCTGTCGTGCATCGCTAACCAGCTGGGGTTTGTTATGTAATTTGTTTTGGTGTTGGGATGAAGCTGTGGCTTAGAACTGCAAACTGATCTGTAGGAAGGCTTACGTGGTAAAGCTATGCAGAGCAGGCAGGTGTGTGTGAACAGCATGTGTGCTGCACAACATGCTTGTGGTGAAGGGCGAGTTTAATGGACTGAGCAGGACATTTCTTCTGTCACTTTTACTCTGTGATGTGTGCTTTGATGCTGCCGTGATGCTGCGTCCTGTTGCCAATTTATGCCTTTATTATGTACTGTGTGCTGTGAACAGTATTACTGTATGCACAACACACTATTACTTGAAACAAACAGATGCATACAAATCTTTCTCAAATCAGAAAGTATTGCCTCCAATTAAAAAAAATCTTTGAGCCAACTGAAATGAAACTAGAAATGAAAGCAATAATGTGTGTGTGTGTGTGTGTGTGCGTGCGTGTGTGTGCGTGCGTGTGTGTGTGCGTGTGTGTGTGTGTGTGTGTGCATCCATCTATTGTGCATCAGTTCTAATTAAGAGTTCAGGGCAGCTGATGCCCAATCATATCATGTTCTCCCCTGGGACAACTGCTGCCGGGGCTCCTCGCCTCCTTCATATTTATTGAGCCTGGTGAGAAAAGGTTTATTCACAGTTGTTCCCATTTCATTTGGATGATGCAGGTCCTTCCTTGATGTAAGATTCACTCGTTGTGTAATAGCAGGCAGCACTGTATGTTAATGATTTGTGATTTCTCATTTCTTCACCTACAGCATATGTGATTCTGAGCGTACTCTGGGACCAGATTTTACTTTACTCTTGAGAAGCAGTTTGTCTTATCTACATCCTCAGCACCAACACAGCTCTGTACATTCACTCATATAACTTATTACTATGTCAGCACAGACAGCCGCACTATCTAAGAAGAATGATTAGTTTTTCCGAGTTCAAGAGTTTTTCATTTTGTTTCGTTGAGATATTGAATGAATGCATAATATTTGCATGCAGAGCTTGGTGCCGTTTAGAGTACTCTACCTTGTAGAACCATGGATATACATATTTCATCGTGGCTGCTGTAGCTTTCTTTGATCATCACAGAGAGCAATATACATTTTTGACTCTGCATTATCACTTCACAATCGTCTCAGTTCTACTTTCACACTTATCGATCACTCTGTGTTTGAAATAGATTGAATTATTCAAACAAATTGAAAGCCTGCTGTGCAAACTGGCCTGTTGTCGGTGTCAATAGGGCTCCATATTGAGCAGGGGTATCGATCAGTGATCATGTGGACATAAAGCCATCCTGGCAGAGATATTGGGTTTAAAGCAAAGGATGCGTGTCAGTAGTATTGCTCAGTTTCGCATTAGCAGTGTGCTGCTCTCCTGGGTTTGAGAAAAGAGATGCTCTGTTTGAATAAATGTGAAAGTATGGGTATTGTGTCCCTAGATCCCTGAAGTGTTTTTAAATAACGGCTTATGCACTAAAAGAAATAAGGAACCTACAGAGAGGAACATGATGTGATATCTTTTGGGAATGATGTTCACAGTGAAGAATTCATATGTCAGACATAAATTGTATGTTCCTATACAGTTATGAGAGTAACAATTTTAGATTTAAAATGAATCAGTTTAGGACTGAGGAAAGCACCAGGCATGAGGTTCAACCCTCTATCATCAGGGCACGGCAGATTAGACAGAATAGATGTTTACCAGTCATAAAAAATAAAGGATAACTACAGTTTCTGAATCCATTCATTCTTAATCTGAAAAACAGCTTGTGTTCGCTACTTTTTACATTGGTGTAAATTAGAGGTCCTAATCTGTGTGTTGTATTTGACCACTTGTATTTGCTTCTCTTCTCAGAGACATAAATAAAACAGAACGGATCATTGAAGAAAAGATTGAAACCATAATTCTAATAAGAAGAAACCCCTCTCTCTCTGGGCTTAAGGCCATTGCCATGCCTCAGACCACCAGTTCACATGAATGCATTCTGTAGCCAAATGAGACCAGCAACATTTCCTGAGGCATTTCCTTTTGATGTCCTCTTGCTTGATCTCAAACTGAGTGACCTTTTCTGACTGAATGTTCTTTTGCATCTGTCTTATTAGGAAACAAGATGGGAGTGACGCCCAAATTTCTGCAACACTAGAGCCCCAGCTATTCCAGCCTACTCTCCCATACACCACGTAACCATTCCACAAGGTAGGAGGAGAACAGGGGTGGGGGGGGTGGGGGGGTGGCTGCACTTTGACCCCTGACCTTATTCGATGGACGTCTGTGTGACCTTTCTTTCTGTGATGTTTGTTAGGTGTCAATGCTCATCTTGTTTCTACACCTGCTTCTGTTCGGAAGCACTTTCTCTGTGTTCTGTATTTAATCTCTAATGAATCATGACTGTATCAGTCCCAGACTTTCGACTTGCAGCATTACTTTGATTTTTATTCATGTCTTCTTTTGTTTAACTTGTGTAATTAGAGTGCACAGAGCTCTGTGTCTGTGATGATTACGTTTGCGTGATTCAATTAATACAAATCTATTTTTAGCAGGAAATTGTCAGCTTGGTGCCGACAGTTTCTCAATCCAACCTTAACAATTCTGATTCCATCAAAGCAAACAAAATACAGCCTGTCTCAGCAAATGTCAGGTTTTAATCAAAAGACAAACTTCTTCGCCCCCACCATCATCTAAGATACTGTATGTCACCAAATTAAAAAGTCGTTCACGTTTCAGTCTTTTTGTGGGGTTCAATTGTTATCAGATGATACTTCTGTGTCAATTGAAAATAAAAAACTATTTTTGCAGCCTTTTTTTTAAAGGATATGCTAAAATTTCTGCTTTCCCCAAGTGTGTTTTTAGCTTGCGTTTTCTGTCATATACTTTGTAAGTTTCGCTGTCATTCAATTTGTCTCTAGTTCACTAAAACAGCTTGCAATGCTTTTTCAAGAATTTTAGAAGAATTTTATGAATCAGCTTGATATATTATTCTTCCCTTTAGAGGAAATCACATGAATAAAGACTAAATTGCTGTTGTTATAGATGCAGAATATGAAGGACAGAAATAGGAAATAATTAAGGAGTAAATAATTTCAATCAATCTGTTACAGTTAAAGTCATTAAATCCATCATACCTATTAAATCCATCTTGCTGCCAGAATCTTCATCCTCTTGGCACGTCTTATCATTATAAATGAGCGACTGCCAGGGATATTTTGGGAACTTAGAAACTGAGCAAAGCTGAGCTTGGTGATGATTAAAAGTGGATACAACCTCACTGATGTCAGATTGGTTACATGAGGTCTCTCACACTTTGGATGGGGCTTATGCTTCTTGCAACCTGACTTGATCTGAGTAGAGCAGAGGGAGTGGGAACAGGAAGGGATTAAAGGAGAATTTGGAGATTGGGTTGTTTTAACCATCACTCCTGATCCCTGCAGCACACACCATCTGTAGGTGCCTCAGACTCACAAGTTACAATTAGTTAGACATGAGGAGAGGATTTGTGAAATTTCTATGTGTCTACAGCTTTGCATGATACAGAAGCAGTGACTAAACGCACCAATGAAGGTATTCCAAACTTAGCTTTTACTATTTTCCCCATTTTCAGCAGAAAATTGCATAACATTTGGTTTTGTAATCGGATAGAAGAAAACACTTATTTTACTACATTCTAAAGGGGTGCGAGCAGCAGTTAAATTGCATTTATATTTAATATTTGACCCCTGTAACCCCATTTTATTCAACCTCTTTGATTTGGAATCCAGAAAAAGAACATATCTGATGAGGAAATTGAGGGACATCATGGTAATGTGATGTACTGTAGTGTGATAAGGGCTTAGTGGGGTAAGACCCAGAGGAGCGTATCACTTTAATCAGAGCCATACAAAAACCAGGTCAATCTGCAATTAACCCTACCAGGTCTTATGGTCACGGCCTAAATCAAGCCACACTGCTATACTGCCATATTCAAAATATAATATGTAACATTTCCACTTTAAAATGTCTAGAAACAATTAGAGCGTTTAGTTACATTGCAACCATTGTTCTCTGAGTGAAGAGACTATCTCTCCACCCACTTACATATTCCGTATGTATGGGGACTGACCCCAGGGGGGCAGTTGACGTGGATACTTTTCAATACACACCACCCATGGTGGCCACACACTGTTTAGGCTTGTGTTTATATAAGGATCACACGTGCATGAACTCTGGTTAACCTTGATTGGAACATGTTTCCGAATGGCTTGTGGCTGGAGAGATAGTCTCTTCACTCAGAGAACAACGGTTACAATGTTACCAAACATTCTCTATCATATCAAGACTATCTCTCCACCCAGTTACATATTCCATATGTACAGGGACTCTGTAAGACACCCCGCAAAGAAACCAAGCAGACAGAGCTGCTCCTGCGGGAGCCTGGAATGGCAGTTGAGTTCCAATGAGACATCACCGCCACCAGAATGCTCACCCATGTGCTCCAAATAGGGTGCAATTTACAAATATACACTATGTGCACACCCATGGCCTAGGTGCAGTATGGCCCTGTTAAACACTACAGCTAGTATCAAATGGGTGGAAGGCCACCTTACCTGCCGGGTTGCAAGGCTAGTTTTGAAATAAAAGATAATCACTCCAAACCAGGGTCCCAGAGAATTGGTATGTCTGGCCAAGTCATGCTGCATTGAGCCTGCAGTCCACTCTTAATGAATGGGGTGTTGCTGTTGAGGTGGACGGAGTTGACCAAGAGGCCACCGTACAAACATCTCGGGGGCCCCTTGCCATAAGGTCCATGAGGTTGTGAAGTCCCACATGTAATGTGCTTCATTGTCCTGATGAGGGTGGAAAGGGTGCAGCTCAAAATACTGACTAGGCTCATGTGGCAAGGCTGACAGTGCCACCTCCAAATCCCATGGGGCGACAGCTGGCCTGTGGTAGGGAATAACCCTATGAGCATATGTAGAAACGGCAGTAAGGTTGCAACCCTTGCTATTTTCTGAGGCCCAACACGAGCTGCCTTTGTGGCTGCCAATGGAGGATGTCATAGGGCATGCAGGAGAGGATCCTTCCGTCTTCAGCTGTGTTATGACAGAGACACTCTCCAACTATAGTCTTCCCTAGCTGATGGAGCCTGGGCTCTTAGCAGTGTTCCAACCACAGACTGGGGAAACCCCATAGCTAGCATTCCAAAGCTTGAGCTCCTAGGGAAAGGATTTATGTCCTGTGGGCCCAGGACAGGGGTCCCCTCTGACAGGGAGCTCCCAAGGGCATCCTTAAAGGAGCTTTTAATTATAGCTCTTCTTCTAGAACCAGATCATCTGAGGCCAGTTGGAGAAAAAGCCTGCTGACTGTTCTGCTTTGGCCCCCTGATGGCTAGTTTACCAGGGGGGTGCAGATCCCAGATAGGGTGGCCAAGCCTGTGGGGCTGTTGGGCCCCACTGTTCACAGCCAGAGCATTCCAGACATCCCCTGAGCCCAACAGCAATCATCGTTTGAATGCTGGAACATTTCATTTGCATCAGGCTCAACACCATGGGAAGCCTGAGCAGAATAGCCAGTTTTTTTCTCCTTCAGTTGTAACCAAGGCAGCCAGAGGTGGTGCCGGAGTTCCCATTCAGAGGGCAGCCATAGTCCTGCCAGTTGTCACTGCTTGCACCTTATCAGCTTATTAGCTAGGAGCAAGGACACTTGCTGCATCTGATCAGCCATGTTGGAGCCCCCTTCCTCCAACTACCAGGATGGAGGTGGGGTGGGGGCAGGCCTGTCCCTGTAGCCGCAGGGTAGGACTTACAGCCACACCAAAGGTATACATTTGATTGGGACTCCACCCACCTTGGTGATTTCAAACCACTACCCCTGGCTGCTTAGCCTGCCACAGCTGGCCAATGGAGTGGATGGACGTTTGTAAGACATTGATATTGAAGCTTGTTTCTAATTAAATTAGCAAGACACGCTTGAGAACACATCGCAATGCACATGCATAAAATGACACATTGTTGCTTTCTTCTTTTTTTCTTTATTGTTTTTAGTAAGGTGGGACTCGGGGATAGGGATTCAAACCCTGGCTCGTCATACACCTGTGTGCTTCTTTCTTTCTAGCCACACAGTCTTATGAAACCAAAGGTGGGGATCGAACTCAGAACCCCACACTTTAAAATGCAGCTCTATTTACCAGAAGCTTAACCCACTGAGCTATTTACAGGAACATTTTATTTAATGTCAATCATGTACTCTGTGGCACTAATCACCCCCCATACATTCAACACAAAGCCAGGTGAACAGTGGAGTCATGCCGATTACCCAGCTTTTCCTGAGGTTACAGCTTCTGGAGCGAAGCTAATCAGGCTGGATTCTTATAGCCCTCCATACATTTGTGATGATCGTGAGTTCCTAAACAACCTTAAATTATGTGAAACCAAAATACAAAACTCCTGTAAGAAACAAACATACTCTACTACGTCCTTCTGATATTCTTGGAGCTGGTCAAAGTTATAATGAGCTGCACCTGAGAAGTCTGGAGAACAGAGGGGGTCTTACACATTTAATTTGCCTCTTGTCATAATAAGGACCCTATTAGCTCTCATATTGAAAGGTCACGGCTCTAACAACTGCACTGTATGCTAGCCTGTCTCCCTGTGGAGCCCGGTGTCTCGTCCACTCTGGACATTTCTGCAAAAGATTTTTCTCCCACAATGAGATGTTTTTTTTCCTCAAAATGTTGCTGTTTGTCTCCACTTTGTTTCTACTGCAGTTTTTGTGTTTATCTATATGTACTGTATATTCCTATTAAGGGTTTTTTCTCCTTTACTCTATCCATCTCCTTCTGTTCTGTTTCATAGCTGATCTAATTAATTTGTGCTCATTTTATAGCATAGTGGGACTGCTCACAGTATACAGTGTAGTTTGTCTGTGAACAGGAGACTGTTGAAGGACTCGTTTATGAGAGTAGAAGAGTAGGACTCCACCTCTGGCTTTCTGTCAGCGTAGGTCAAGATAAGGTTTGTGATAAAGACACACGGTGGATGGATATGTGGTTTTTTGTTTTCCTCCGAGACACCTCTACCTGCAGTCAGAGGATTACTGCTCTAATTTCTTTGCATGCAACTTGACACTCGCTGACAATTTTGTATGTTTAGAGCACACGCTGGGAGAGGCTGTGGATCTTGTCTTCAACTTTCCTCATATCCAACATTTTGTCAGTCATGGTTGCAGTTAGCAGGGATGCAGCTTTACTTCGGGTGTCACAGTGGGACACAGTCAAGTATCTGTCGTTTGACAACAGCCGAAGGGCAAGTTTAATCCAAACCCGTTGAAGTCAGTCAAGCCAAAACATCTTTTGAAGCTGCAGGACGCCAGTTTGAGGAATGTTAAAAATGGCTAAAAATCATGACAACCACTTCACTGCTCCGATGGTGACAAAGGCACACTGGAAGAAACCCAGCCATGTAAGTAGCTTTACTGTGGAAACATGCTGGATGGGAAACATCACTAGATGGCAAACTGGAGAGGGAATTTAGCAGCATTTTCAGCAGAGGCTTGGACAACTGCCTCTCCAAATTTAGATTAAAGTTGCAAATGCGTAACCTGACAGTTCATGTTACTTGTTTATTGAGATGATGAATTAAAGACAATGACATACACAGGATTTTTAGGGCTGTATGTCATGACACACAGTTTTATGGCTAATTAACTTGTTGTTTAAGTCCAAAGATAATACAGTATAGCTCAACACAACAGTTCCTTTTGTTCTAATCTTTGGTTAATGCTGTTGAAGCTTGGCCTTATTTACTTTCAGGGCTTGTGGCAGACTATTGTTTGCACATGGTGGAGGACTTTACTCATACTCGCACTGAAAGCTAAGACAAGATTGCTCTGTACACAAACTCTATGACTATATGTCAGGCTTTACTGGCTGATATTCTCAGCCTTCACTTTACTACTCCAGACCGACGTTTCCAGGGACTGTTGTAAATCAGCATTTTCTGCAGGAGTGAGTGTCGTCATGCTCAACTGATGCATGCGGGTTTGGTATGTGAAATTTTAAAGGACAATACCCCCACAGCTACGGTTGGGATCTAAAGAATTAGGCATTTAACGTGGGAAAGTTGGTCGGTCACACATGACTGTTTAACATTGTGACAAACCACAAGGGAGAGGCAAGAGATCACATGCAGGTAAAATGTTGATTAAAAAACATTTAAATCTGAACTTTGGCAGGGTTGTTGTGCAACACCCACTGTGCTGTACTGAGTGATGGGACAGTTTTTCTGAATGACAATGTTTAATATTTGGCAGAAATGTTGAAGCTATTAATCATAATGCTCTGTTTGGAGTCCTGGAGACACTCGGATCACACAGTTAACACTGTTTTATCACCTTGAACTGTCACAAATTGTTATGTAAATTGCTGATGCACAATAATTTGAATTAATTCATTGTTTAAGAAGTCCAATACAGAAAATGTCACATTATTTCTGTTTGGGGTCTCAGATACACCAGCTGTAAAAGCTTTTATAAGGTCTATATCTGTAATTAGTCTTGACATTACTTTTTATGCAGCACCTCCTCCTTAAATAAGTCTATCTGGAGTGCTTTTTTTGGTGTTTTATAACTTGTACATAAGAAGAGTTAGAACTCAACCATAAGTAACTACTTAGAATAACAGTGTTATTTGTGTGTAATGCCTTTCTAGAAAATGGAAGAACATTTGTCCATATATTTGTTCAAATATTTCCTTATTTGGAGCAATAACGATGCTTTATGGTCATTTTGTTAATTATTTTTCATCAAATATGCAAGCTCAGTTTGTGGCAAAGAGAAAGGATATCACTCAAATACTCTTTTACATATTAGGTTTTAATAAGGTCAGAAGAAAAGAAAAAAAAAACATTTAAAAAAAATTGTTTCTGAAGGCACAATGCAAAAATACGGCCTTTAGAATCTGTCATGAACAGACACAGAAAACAATAAGGAAGTAAGGGCATGAAAACACAAAGCTGGCTAAATCAAACAACAATCTTTTTCTGTCACTGGATTGGGTGTGTTGGGGCTCCACACAATAAGAGCTGAACAGGGTGGAACTGTAACAATCAGACTCACTGCTGTAGAAATAAATTAACCTCACTACCCAACAAACAAACTCAAAACATTTCATCTCACTCTCCTCTCTCCAGACCACAGACTTATTTGAAATGATTGAAAAGATGCAGGTAAGATGATGCATTGATCTTTTGTATTTTGTCCCGGCTTTCTAAGCTGCACTCACCAAGCAACTAACCAGTCAGTGCGTCTCTTCTTAATTCTGCGGCACTCTCCTCGGCCACAATCTACCTCAGTACATTCTGCACATGAGAACAATATTGAGTCCGGTGGTTACAGAGGACAGCTGTCAGAGCATTGTATGTGTGTCTCAATGTCTGTTAACATTCTGGTTGTAACACTGGCTGACAAGCTGTAAGCTTATCATCTCACCTTAAAAACTATCTCCTGGTTTTTGCCGCCTTGAGAAGGATGTTTACTTTAATCATGCGGTCCCAAACGTAACAGGCTGAAAGTGTTATGAGCTTAGCAATTAGCGGATCAGTGCTGGAGTGCATATTGTTTTCCTAAAGTAATAGCTTTCATGTCTGGCAGTGTAGGCTGGCATAAGTATAAATAAAAAGAAAAAAGAAGATATATTCCTTTTTAGCAGGGGGTGTGATAAAGAACTGTTTTTTCCACAATATATCGATATGATGTATCGCCTTCCTTGACGCCAGACGTCATCACCTAGCCCTGATTTAGTATCACTGCATCTCTTTCTCTGCATCGTTCGCGCGCGCGCGCACACACACACACACACACACACAGACAGACAGACCTCAGGTCCAATGGGTGTTACAGTGTCAGTTAGCTGAGCATCCTTTTAATCCCGGGTGTGTCATCATTACCACCTTTCTTTTGTGTGCTAACAGACTTTTCAGTCACTCTCAAATGTCTGCCCTTTAGCATCCATTAACTGTCTTTCGGTATCTGCTCTCTGAATGTAATGTGTCCCTGTCTGTATCATTCCTTCTGTCCCTCTCTGACTATGTCGCCTGCTGCATATCTCTTGAGAAAACCGTGTTGTTATGTAATGAGGTTGACATATTTCTCCCACTTTGAATTGTTGTAGTCATTTACTTGTAGAACATGATTTTGACACTACTTCATGTAGGTTTTTTTTTGTGTATCTAATCAACAGCAAGTGTATTTGTTGGTTGATGTTTTTGAATGCAAATGCAGCTGCTGTGTTGATGATTGAGCGTGACCGTACTCTCTCTCTCTTTCTTTCTCTGGTTTTCTTATCTCACCCTGTCCTCTCGTAGGGCAACAGGATGGATGAGCAGAGGTGCACCTTTCCTCCCCCACTCAAGGTTCGAGACACAGTATTATTCAAATGATGCGGTCATTGTCTCACGACGGCTCTACCATATCTTGCTCTACCAGACAGGCTGATTACTTCAGTACACTGTCACACAGTATTATTCAAAATACAGTGCAATGCTCTCAAGTCTTGCCATCAGTTTTATTCCAAGTCCTTTAGTTTGGATTCAAAATCATCTATCCTCTGATGCTTAGCTCGGCAGACTGAAATGGGGAAATCTTAGCAAAAAAGAATTTAACAGGATATGAGGCTGATGTGATAGAGTATTTTAAACCGTCAGCGTGCCAAATAATGGCAATACTTTGATCAATCAGTGCATTGATTCTTATGTAGTTGCCAAGCTGATTTTCATTGCATAACAGTTATGCAATTACTCTCAAACAGCGTCCCTTGGGATTATAGAGTTGGACTGTGTGGTTATTTTTATTCTTTGATGAAGAAACAAAGCTTTTTTTCTCTATATTTTTTGCAGACTGAGGAGGACTATATTCCATACCCAAGTGTCCATGAGGTAGGATGATGATGTGCTGCAGTAGCACTTTCCCCCATGTTTGTGTAATCAGTTTAGTTACATCCTTGTCCTGAAATTACCTTCACGTTTACACCATTCTGTTTCTCAACCCTTGTAATTTTGCATCTTGGGACAGGTGTTGGGCAGAAAAAGCCCCTTTCCTCTCATCCTACTGCCACAGTTTGGGGGTTACTGGATCGAAGGGACTAACCATGAGCTGAGTGACACAGTGGACAGCGAACAGCTGCAGCCTCTGTCACCAAACACCCGCACCAAGCTGGAATGTAACACAACAGCTAGTATCTACCGGAAACACTTCCTAGGCAAGGTTAGCTGCTTTGTGCAACACAGAGCGAGACCACTTTTGCCACAATGTATGTAATGACGAATGTCTTTTTATACTTGATATTCTTATTATCTAACAGTAAAGTGAAAAAAAACAACTATTTGTGACAATGTAAGAAATCTTTAAGACAACCTTTTGTGAACGCACAAATATGATTTATTTTAAAATTATATATAAAAATTATTACTTACTGTGTATACATTTTATATAAATATATATTATTGAATTTCTGTTGTGAATACTTTGGGCAAAACCAAAAAATATGACTAAAAGAAGACTTCTTTTTTGTCACTGCTAGATTATATTTGTGTATTTGCTTGTTAGATGGGGCAACTGGATGCAGTAGTTGTATGTGTTGTTCTACAAATATTCCCCATAGCTCATTAGTTAAACGAGATCTCCTTCCCATCTTAGCTTAGCTTGTACATCTTCATCTTGTCCCTGCTTTAAACTTGATTTTTGGGATGAGTTACTGTAGTTTTTCCCGTGTTCAATTTTTATTATTGCAAATAAATATAATGATAGGAACAACATGTTTATTTAGTACTGAGGTCAGTTCTACACAAGGTGTGTTCTACTTCCGTATTACTAAAGTCATGCTCATTAAAACAGCCTCTTTCCTCCTCAAATGAGCCTCATTACTCTCATGGAATATTTCACAATCAATTTCACTTGCTCATTATAGTAATGAAATGAATAAGCAATAACCATATCCCAGTCGAATAAACCACTTACAGCTACCAGTCTCACTGTTTGGCACCCCACACACTGTGGCTAATGAAGATGTATTAGGCTTTGCCACCTGTTCTTACACACGCATAATATGAACATATTTGATCTGCCTGTAATAGAAGAGAAACAAAGGAATAAAAGGTACTGAGATTGGAAAGATATGGGTAATGACTGGAACACATGCATATGTCTCATGCACTGTATGTATGACAGATACTAATGGCTGTGTCTGTGCCCTCAGGAACACTTTAATTACTATTCAGTGGACAGTGCCCTCGGACATCTGGTGTTCTCTCTAAAGTACGACGTGATTGGTGAGCAGGAACATCTCCGACTAATGCTCAGGTAATGCTCATTATTCATACATGGTGCAGCACAATGTTGCTCAATTTAGAGGGAAAATGTAATCTTTAAATCTGTGCTCTGCACACCAGCGTCCGAAGCATTGAATGTGTAGGCGTAGACAAAATGTCACCTCTTTGATCAACAGGAAATAAAAGCAGAATAATAATAAGAAATAATAATAAATTTTTTTTGGTTCCTAAAATGCCCAATGTTGACTGGATAAACACATCCTCCCAGCATGGGTGTTATCATAAGAATCATAAAGCTGGAGAGAGTGTCAACAGCACTGTCATTCCCACAGCAGAGTAACAGATGGACTATTTAGGCCAGCGAGAGGGTTGGGATGGAGGGAGGCAGGGAGGGCAGGCAAGGGTGGGGAAGTTTGATGATGGTCTATACCGGATCATCTCTTTCCCATCTGATAGCTTCTGAGAGATGTTGCATCACATTATATGGCTTTGAAACCACACTGAGTGTTTTATGACTTCACCAGGAACAAGCTGAAAACCTACCATGATGTGATCCCCATCTCCTGTCTGACAGAGTTTCCCAACGTGGTCCAAATGGCCAAGGTAAAAAGGAGTGTTTTTCATTGTGCAGGCATTGATCTGCTGTGACCGTGTGACCACATTCTGACTGATCCTGATCTCTTTTTTTTTAATCCAAGCTTGTCTGTGAAGAGGTCAACGTGGATCGCTTTTTTCCTGTCCTTTATCCAAAAGTAAGATCTGGTTTGGTTTGTGTAGTTGCAGCTGCTGTATAGGTACTTTTCCAGCTGTGAGGAAACACTGTCGAGGATAACTCAAACACATCCCCCCCGACATCTCTCCGGGCCAGTATGAACAGGAGGGATGATTACAGCAAGAACAATGTTCATATGTGCATCTGAATATTGTTTAATGACACACTTGAAAAACTGTGAACTTATCCTTTAATGTTAAATGTTTCTTGTTATATGTATTTATTTTTTTTACAGGCTTCGAGACTTATCGTTACCTTCGATGAACATGTGATAAGCAACAATTTCAAGTTTGGGGTCATTTATCAAAAGTTTGGACAGGTGAGCGATAAAGCATGGCTCTGCACTGATTCCTTCTTTTATATTCGTTGTAATCAGTCCACAAACGATGAGAATACACAATACATTGTAATTTCTGATTTCCTCAAGGAAGCTAATTATGCTCAGTTGCCCTCTGTCTTAATTATGGCTTTCAGCCCAGCCCAGTCACTGTGGCTGTCGTCAACACTTGCTCTCATTTTCTAAGGCAATCACAGCCCTTTTGTTTACTATGCCGGGGGCTGAAGAGCTACTGAATGCTTTGCTGAGGGCTCTTATATCTTCGAATGGTGACCTCAGTGTCTAGAGATCTTGATCTCTTAGAGCAGTAGCTTAAATACATTATTAAATACATTGTAAATGAACCAATGGCCATCTTAAGAAGACAGTGAGTGGGGCCCTCTGCTCACCCTGCAGGACATTTTTTATTCAGCAGGAGTGCTACATGAAATGCTTCATGTTTTAGTAGGCATACGTCTCAATAAGCTTCTTCTCAGGCATTGTTTCTATGTGTTTGTGCTCAGGTTTTTTGCGTTCACATCACCACTCCACTTGTTGACAATAGATAATTAACTGTCTGCCACAGCTGATCATTATTGCACAAGCTTTCCTAAAGCCCATCTCTAAACCTCCTGTTATAGATACTGCTGTAATTGACTGAAGTCACATCTGTAATCTCAAATGCAAATGCTGTGTGTTTGAACAAGAGTGCCAAACGCACAGCCAATACTCTTCACTGTCCTGCATCTACTTACTGACCCTAATGATCAGTTTCAGTAAAAACACACCTTACATTATCTTACCTCTTGTGATCAGTTTTCATTTTGCCTCCGAGACACTTCCCTTACTGCTCATTTATTTGCAGTCATAAGTGTCATTATACTGGACATTATGGCAAACAGCACACGGACTATTACACAAATCATCCGCAGCGCTTTTAACATGTAGCTGCTAAAACCATTTTGTCTGCCTTGATGTTTACGAGGTTTGTTTTTTTTCCACTGGTCACAGACTTCAGAGGAAGAGCTGTTTGGAAACAGTGAAGAGAGTCCTGCCTTTGTAGAATTCCTGGAGTTTTTGGGAGAGAAAATTGAGCTGCACAACTTTAAAGGGTGAGTGTGGTTTAAAGGCACTAAGTATACTCTACCATACATTTCATAACATGATGCCAACTACAATTTAAATGATATCAGGCTAGCTACAGGAATGATGGTCATGCTACTGCAGTGATGGTGGGGAATATCCTGTTAGACATGGTTTCTGTGTGCTTGCAGTTTCCGTGGAGGGTTAGACGTGACTCACGGCCAGACCGGCACTGAATCTGTCTACTGCAACTACCGCAACAAAGAGGTCATGTTCCATGTGTCCACAAAGCTGCCTTACACAGAGGGGGACACCCAGCAGGTACTGTAATGCAACACCAGACGAACACACCTTTCATGATTCACTACAAGCAGACGGACAGGTTTCCTCTGGCTATTGTAGTACCATATTTTGCATGTACCTTCCTGCACCCAAACAACTACAGCACATATTTGCATAAAATAAACTTTGGTAGTAAACATGAATCACTTTAAATCTATGCTTTAGTGTCTGCACATTTGAGCAGCAGTCCTCCCTCACAGTGATTTAAAGCTGAGATGGAGCGCCGTACTGCTCACGCAACCGTGTCCTTCTCCTTCTCCGTCGCTCACACATATACACACAAACGCTGATTAGCACACTCACACACCATTTGCTGTTGTGGTATGTGCAAACACAGATGAGGCGGTGTCTATATGTTCACTCTTCCCAGCGTAAGTGGGTGGAAGACAGTGGCTCAGTCAATCAGTGCTTGTTCAGGCTGCCATCGGGGGGAAACAGCGCTCCCTGGTGGTGTTTCACAAATTCACATGCTTGTGGGACAGGCAGAAGGAACAATGAAGAGTGAGAGAGAGAGAGAGTCTTTGTAAAGAGTTATAATTTCTGTAGTCCACATACTGCACAAATCAGGGCTAAATTGTGAAATATAAAAGCTATTGTCAATTCATCTTCTCTTATCTTTTCCTACACTCCCCATCAGTAGTTTCACACAATTTATCAGCTGTGTTCAATTGGCTGTATGCCTGATGCGTTGTGTTTAAAAAGTATAAAGCACTCTTTGAATTGCACTGGGTTTTTATCAAGGATTAGTAAAAACCACAACAAATGGTCTCTTACTTCTTACTTTCTAAATCAATTCCAGGCAGCCTTAAATATGTCCTGGCTGAAACATCATAAGTGTGGCTTTCTGAAACCCGCAGATAACAAATGAAATTCATGCATTATCATCCAATGCTTGGCATTAACATGAATTCCCCCTACAATAACTGTTTTGAGAGAAGCATACTTGCATGAATTTACCTCTAAATTAATTTGTCATGAGTTTCCATGTGGCTGGTGTGTTGCAGTTGCAGAGAAAGAGGCACATAGGGAACGACATTGTGGCCATCGTATTCCAAGAAGAAAACACTCCCTTCGTACCGGACATGATCGCCTCCAACTTTCTCCACGCCTATGTTGTGGTCCAAGTGGTCAACCCCTGCTCTGACAATGTTCTCTACAGGGTAACCTATTTCCCTCACTATGAACTGACTTTGCTTCCTGCGATACACACTTGTTTAAACTTCATCTTACTCTTAATTCTTAGGTGTCAGTGACAGCACGGGACGATGTACCTTTCTTTGGCCCGGCCCTCCCAAACCCTGCTGTCTTTAAAAAAGTAAGAGAAAGAATAACTTGTAGATCAGATGCATTCTCCAGCCAGTGCACTTTCCCATTCATTTACTCTCAAACATGATGCCTTCTCTCTCTGCTTCGCTCTTTCCAGGGCCCTGAATTCCATGAATTCCTTTTTACTAAGCTCATTAATGCAGAGTATGCCTGCTACAAAGCTGAAAAATTTGCCAAATTAGAGGTGAGTATTTAAAACACTTAAACATTTCTGCCATTTTGCATCTGTAGTCAGAGCTTTGCAAAACATGCGCTGCTTCCCTTTCTTTCATTTCCCTCTTTGTGTATGTACATGTGTGTAAGGAACGGACGCGGTCGGCCTTGTTAGAGACCCTTTATGAGGAGCTCCACGTGAACAGCCAGGCCATGATGGGTGTTGGAGGAGAGGACGACAAACTGGAAAACGGGAGTGGAGGAGGAGGGGGCTTCTTTGAGTCCTTTAAGGTAACTGGAGAGGTAGCAGCAGAGGCTGTGGCTTCAAACTGACAGCTTCACTTTCTGCAACTCTCTGCTGCGAAAAAAACCCTTTTCTAACAAGAAGTGAAAGAAAAGGGTTTGATACATGCTACAACATGTTTGCATAAACAAAGTCTTTTGTAATGATTTAATTTCTTTATTTTATTTATGCTACCACTTAAATAGAAACACTGTTATTTACAAAGTTGACAATTTTAATTCTAGGTTAGATTTTTGAGGTCAACGTTTCACATTTTGGGAAATACGCTTATTTGCTTTCTTGTTGAGGGTTAGGTGAGAAAATAGATACCAATCTCATGTATGCCTGCTAAATATGAAACTATTGCCAGCAGTTAGCTTAGCTTAGCTTAGGGTGAAACAGTTAGTTTGGCTCAGAGCTTTTGACTTTTTTAATTTAGCCTTTATTTAACCAGGTTAGTTCTATTAAGATCATTGTGATCAAGGATCTCTTTTACGAGGGCGACCAAGTTGCAGCAATAAATTAACAAACAGAAGAAGAACCCATATTTTGACGTTTGTATTGATTGAGCAAATGAGATACAATGTGTTGCGAGCTTTAGAGGTGTTGTTAGCTGGATATTTAAAAAAACTTTCGGACAACTAGGCTAGCTCTTTCCCCTTGTTTCTATTACTTATTTATGCTAAGCTAAGATAACCCGCTGCTGGCTGTAGCTTCATATAGTTGACACGTTTTAGATTGATAGAGTGATATTGATTTTCTCATCTAATTCTGGGCAAAAAAGGGAACAAGCACAATTCCCAAAATGTCTAACTGTGTCTTTCAGTGTTATTATAAAGAACATGGTTACTGCACAGGAACAGTCTAGAAGTGGAATCAACAGTAGTTACAGTAATACATTTTTGTCACAGATGTCAGATGTTTCTTCTGTGGATGTTCTTTCTGGCTCTTTGCAAGCTGTGTGCTGTAAGGGCTCTATCAGTCTGAATGAAGAGAAGCTCTGCTGCTCAGTCCTGCTGGAAGACACCACTCTTGGCTTCCCAGTTTTTCCTCCTCTTGCTTCCTAGCTCTTTTCTGCTGCTGTGCTCTCTGCATTGCTCCAGTGTTCAGTCACTGGTCACTTGTTTATATGATTCTGTCTTCTTTGTACGTCACAGTATCATAGACAATGGGTAGATTTCTTTCACCATCAGACACCTTTGCCTCTTCACTCTGCTCCATGCCTGCAAATGAGGTGCACTGGGCTTTAAACTTCTCTTGGCTGTGTTTAAACTCAGTGCGGTTAGACATCTGTGAGCCACTTGGCCCTTCTACTCTCTTCTCTTACCACCTATCTACACATAATGACTCATCCAAACCCCCCCTCTGGGCACTAAAGCTTAGCGGTGTTCTCTGTCGCTTCTTTGTCTGTAAGGATTAGAATCAGGCCAGTGCTCTCTGCCTCTAGTGGTCAGTGTTCATGCCCCGAGGCTCCTGTCTGCCTGTAACAGCGATGCTGAGGGGTCACAGGGGTCAGCGCCATCTGAATGTATTTCCTCCTCCTCGTCTCTCTCTGTAGCGGGTGATCCGCAGCAGGAGCCACTCTATGGATGCCATGGGTTTTACTCTCAAGAAGCCACACACAGTCTCCACTAGCCTCAGCGGCAGCTTTAACCACGACCCCGCAGAGAGTACCAAATTCCCAGGGATAGTAAGTACAGTGCCACTCCTCCTGGTCTTGAGTTTGGCGAGTCTCGCTTCCTTTGCCTCCCTTCTCCTAGAGTTCATGCCCCCTCCTCCCTCACTTGCCTGCTGCACTAACTTCTCACAGAGAAGGGCTTTCGGGTGGAGCATTTATGCCCGGGTCTTAAACTTGACTCTCACATTGCAACGGTTGCACATTGTCTGCCACCACAAGATGAAGTGATGGTCACTCATTGACTTGAATGCTTCAAGGACACAAGGTGAATTTCTCCCCTGGGTTAAAGCTGCTTCTAATACTTCCTGTTTTTACCTGAGTTTTAATTATTTAAATCCCTGTGCACCTGAAATGTTCATAAGTTCTCACTTGAAATTTAATTAATGTGGGTTGAGGCCTGATTGTGTGTATGTGTATGTGTGTGTGTGCATGCCAGCTAAAGCTTCTGGACTTTTTTTTGGTGATCACACATTTTTGATTATGATTAAAAGCAAATTACTGTTTCTGTCATCAAGCCTTGCTTCTCCAAAGGGTGACTTTAAGTATAAAACATGGAGGCAGTCTCTGTGATATCACTCGTAGGTTTCTGAGGAACCATTGTGAAGCTCAGTGTGATGGCTCCAGCCATTGCCATCAGTGCCTGACTCCGTCTAACTCCTGCCTAAACCAAAAATGGGTAAAAAGGTGGAGCGTGGCTGGAGCTGAGGCAGATCGAATGAAGCCTGGAAGCTAGCTAGACAGCTCGTAGCTAGCTGTACCTCAAAGTGGGCTACGCCCTTAATTATGCATAAATTTAAGATAATTTAAACAAGTGATTGATATAAAAATTCACCACCTATACTGTTATCAAGAACAGAAAATGTATCTAAAGAAAAAAAAAACACTTGTTTGTAGTAGGATGTTACCTTTTTATTTCTGCTGTAAAGTTGAACTTTAATATGGGGGTTTTATGGAGATTGACTCACTCTTGGAGCCAGCCTCAAGTGGCCCTTAGTGTTGGCTTCACTTTTCAGGTTTCTGTTTTTTAATGATATAATTGGTTCTGAAAACAGTGCAAAAAGCTGCGTTACACAACATTTTTTCAACTCACAGAGGAGCTTTTTATCCTTCAGTTGAAAGTGATGCGATTCACATAATTTGTAGTTACAAGGTCTTCAATGTGACTACTGCACTGTATATTTTGAGGAGCTGTGGTTATGGTGTTTTTTTAATTCTCTGATTAATATGGAAGTAAAAATCATGCTCTTTTTTATGTGTTGAAAACAGACACCCACATTAATACTGTATTTCTAGCTCACATTTAAGATCGCCTTATAAAACAGATAACCATTATTATTAACCAACATGCTATATTGATGAATATAATTCAAGCTTGCTTTTTGTCCATAACCCTGTCTTGATGTGAAACCTAATGTATAACGTGCTGTATGTCCTCCTCTGCTGTTTCTTCATCCTCTTTCTCACAGGTGTATGACTGACATAACTGGCACATCAATTCTCTCTCCCATTCAGCTGCCTGTGTTGCACCCATGGAGCCAAAATGTCCCTCCTTGTATTCTCCAGTTAACACGTGCTTTGTATTTACTTACTGCATGGAATCTCATATATATTTGTATATATATATATATATATATATCATGTTTTCTCTCTCCCACCCCTTTATCCTCCTCTCTTCCTTTTGTCCTCTGTCCTCATAATCTCTCTCTCTCTCTCTCTCTCTCTCTCTCTCTCTGTATCTCCTCTTCCTGTGTGGCTCAGTCATTGCTTGTCCCAGGCAAAAGTCCCAGTAAATATGGACGTCGAGGCAGTGCCATAGGGATAGGAACAGTAGAAGAGGTTCATGTCTAATTCTAACTACTCTCTAACTGCTCGCTTGTCCTCGTTGCTCCTTTTTTTGTCTGCATGGCTCCACTGCATTATGCCTTCTCACTTTACTCTAAACATTTGTATCCAACACAGTGTGCATTGTGTATTACAGACAGGATATATTGTATAAAAAGAATTACTTCAACTACAATCTGTGATAAAAAACAAAACAAAATCCATTCCAGTCTTTGGGATTTTACATAGCATCCATCTACAAATCATTCTAGTATTAATCATCTCAAATCATTCACATATTGAGACATATGCAGCTCTGTGATATGTCTGTGTCACATAGACTGTAAAAGTAACCTTTAAAGGGGCCACCTTTGGCTCCCTGCTGACTAACATTGTAGATTTTTCTTCTATTTTCA
>JBBPCS010000480.1:12997549-13013334 GCA_037974645.1 Hollardia meadi | reverse complement strand
GCCTTTTCTCAAATCTAATGGAATTAGATGGCACTTGTACATAAAAAAAAACTCAAACTCAATGTCACTTTCCAGAGATCATGACCAGGTTGCTCAATATAATCCACAGACCTTGCTTTGAAAAGGTTTATGTAGGAACTATTTTCTTTCTCTATCACTGCACAGAAGGAAGCGTGCATCTACTCGCACAGCTGATATCTCAAAAATTGAGCAACTCGAAGCAAAACGAAAACAATCTAGATGAAAAAAACATGAATTTTTGATTTGGGGGTGAACTTTCCTTTAAAGCCATGAAGTAAAAGAACTTACTTTAGGGAAATGAAGAAGGACCTCTCCCCAATGACTGATATACTATATAAATGAGTGATATCTCTTTCTATATATATATATATAACCGAAAAGTCTGATTTATAAAAATATGTTTCGCTTTTGATCAGGATTGAAAATATGAACCTATTTTACCTTTTATATTTAGAAGCATAACTGATGTAAGACATGTTTAACATAAATCTTTTATGTTGGTGTACTATAAGACCTGTCAATTTATGATTAATGGAAAGTTAAAATCTTCTGTTGTGATTTTTATTTGTGGTCGGGCACTCCTTTTTTTTTTTTGTTTATGTTTGAAGGATTGTTCCTTTAATGCATTTTTTCCCTTTAAACCATTATTATACTGTTACTCCCCATGTTTTCGTGAAGACTGCAGCACCAGAGCACAGCAGTGTTGGATTTCATTGGGCAGGCGGAGGCGGAGCGTGTGGAGGCTCCAGCCTGCAGGAATACAACAAAATACAGCTGTTGCTGCTGCTCGCTGCTCAACTTTATTCTTTTGTTTTATCAATTGGTGTTCGCTCCACCTCTTGTCAGGCTCTGACCTCCGCTGCCAGCACTGTGAAAAAGATGCTTCTCGACATGACTCTCCTTCAGAGTAAGTTCTTCGCTTGTCTTGCTTTTAAAGGAGGAAAAAAATAACTTGAGGAAATTTTCTTGGTGCCATAATTGGATCAAGGCTAGAATTACCCCGTCAGGAACAAAAGCTGAAAGCTACCCAGTTCTCAGGTCGGCTCTGCTGAACTGTAAATATGTTCTTTTAAAATATATATTTTCAATATGCCTTCCTCTAAATGTCTTGGCAATGAAAACTGTAATATTGACCCAACAGCAGCACGCATTGGTAATATTTTTAAACTGAAGTTAACTGCAGAAAACTTTTTGAAACTGCTCATCGTTATCTTCTGTTTGTATAGTATAGCTATATTGATTATAGAGTATTCAGCCTATGTATTGTTAAAAATCAATGATCTTTTCAAAATAGTGTCGGAACGTCTACATTTTTACATCTTTATTTATTTATATAGGCTTCTTGATAACCTAACAGTCCGCATAGTATATATATATCTTTTTATTTTTATTGTCTTAAACCTCTGTGTTGTTTATCATGTAGCCTGGCTTCTTCTCATATCTTAAATTATATTTAAGTGATGTTACTCCAGATTATAGAATTTAGTTTTTGTATCGACAGCCTTTATGAGTTCTGAAAATAAAGTTCTTCGGGTATTCATGGATTTAAAAGTGAAACAAATAGGCTACATATAGGCACTGTGACGCTGCATGGCTCGGCCTGTTGATAATGTCTGTATGTGGGATTTTTTATGGATTCGGTCCAATGTGTTTCTAGTTAACTGCGGTCTGAGTAGACGAGTCAGCACAATCCTGCAGCCAGTCATTATATGTGTCAGTAATGAGTGTTTCAGTGGGCTCTTTCGAGTCGTGGAGGAGGGGGATTACCACTCCGGCCATGTTTATAATATAATTCTGTCTTAATTAACGGCCAAAAAACATGGGCATGGGACAGATCAGAATTGCTGTTTTGAACAAAAATACGCGTATAAACATGTAGCTACTCATTCAAGGCAGAAAATGACAAGGCAACAATAAGGGAACATGTTTGTGTTCTATGCATCTGTGGTGGGTAATCCACTTTGTGCAGCACAAAGTCTGGTTTTTTTGAATTTGAAAAAAAGATGCCTAAACGCTGCCAATGTCTTTCAGGCATTATGAGATACACATAAAACCTGACCAAGAAGTTACAGTGCACACAAGTTGAGCTCAAAATATACTTACCGAAGTTATCCCTAAACATCAAGCACATATAAATCTATAAAAATCAACACACATAAAGTTTCTAACTCACAAGGAAATGGTATATATTGGTATGGTATATAATCATGATGGCCAACACAATGGAAAGTAGCTACTTGAAGTCATTCTGATCTGCTTATAATATGTAAATTATTATAACTAAAAATACAAACAAGTGTCGGGTGCCATCTAATGCACAGCTGAGTGTACCTACAGGCTGCATCTCTTTATGTTTAGCTGAGTCTGCAGTTGGACACATTTGCTCTGTTTATTCTCATCCTGTGACGGGGCTGTGAGTAAACTTCACACACCCATAACATCCATGAATCACACCAAGTATGCTGAGTAAATACATTCTTTATATCTGAGTTGAACGTATAAAACACTTCTTTTTTTTTCTTTTTCTTTTTTACCTTTGGGATGACATTATATTAAGTGATTTTCCATGTGATCCCCGGGGTTACAAATGACAACAGTGATTTCGCAGGTCATTTGGTAATTGCCTGTTATTATAGCTCGTAGCTTAATAGCACATTGTTAAGGCTTTAGTGTTTAACCAGCCTCCTGAGTCATCGGCTTCAGTGTGTCTGGAGGAGGAGATGAGAGAGAAAATTATAGAGGCTGGGACACTTTGTTTTACCTTCTGCAGGAAAGTTTATACCCTTCAATAGAAAACCCACCAAAGTTTTCCAGCATGAGGTCTCCTCTCCGATGCCAGCGTGTGTGTGTGTGTGTGTGTGTGTGTGTGTGTGTGTGTGTGTGTGTGTGCTGAAATCATTATGCTCAGCTTGATATTCTGTACTGGTGCAAACTTAGAGCATCACTGCATGAAAGCACAGTAGCAGCGCAGCGGGGAAAATGTGGTAAAAATGAACACACTCCTCACGTGACTGATACTGCATTCGTATGAAGTGAGAGTCAACCATGATGAGCAAAACATCTGGATGGAGGAGGCGCTTTTTCGAACGGATTTTGTGCAGCTGTTTGTTAATTCGCTGCTTTCAATCAGATTTTTAAGTTGAGTTAAAGCAATACTGCAATACTGCATTGAAATCATGCAATGAAAATGCCACTTAAGTAAAAGTATTATTCGCGAAATGTACTCAAAGTGTGAAAAGTAAAAGTATTCATGAAAGAATGTGTGTTAAACTATTAAATATTATATCATTATATTAATATCACTGAGGCATCAATATGCAGTTGGTGGAGGTGTTGCCAGTTTAGCTACTTTATACTGTTGTACAGATGAATCTATAACAATGCACTTCATTTGTAAAACAGTAATATCTGTCGAGTAAATATTGTGAGGTAAAAAGTAAAATTTTCACCTCTGTATTGTAGTGGAGTAGAAGTAAAATGTCCAAGTACCTCCAGTTTGTGAATGCACTTCATTACATTCCACCACTGCTTTTAGAATGACTTGTTATACAGCAGTTATCATTAATCTAACTTGGCAAGTTTTATTGCAAAAGAGTCAGTCATTTCTAGATTAAAAGCTTCTGTCTGTCAGTTGCCTTTACTAAAACTCTACCCATCGAGTGTTCGTCTTATTGGTTACTCTTAAGGCTCTTCATGGCCTCACTTCTTACTATATTTTGACCTCTTAGTTCTGCACCAGACTGTGCGTAGTTTAAGATCCTCTGGTAGAAGTCTTTTAACTGTTCCTGAGGCCTGGCATAAAACTAGAGGGGGCAGAGATTTTACAGTCAGGGCCTCAGCCCTCTGGAACAACCTGCCTGAGGAAATCACATTGGCTGGGTCAGCAACATCTTTAAAATCTTGAAACACACTTTTTTTTTTCCAGAGAAGAACTCTTTTAATTTCTTTTGTCTTACATTACTGGAATTGGTGAAAAGCACTTTGTAACTCTTAAGTGCTAATGCATCATGGAATTTCCAAATCTGTAGAATCTGTGCATTGAAAACATTATTTATTCATATGTATCTTTATGCACTGAATGTATCCACGCATAACACCATGCTGAGGGCTCTAGCCTCTATAGTTCACAGTACCCATTACCAGTGCAGTGAAAATACACAGGTGTTTGGTTTTGACGCCAGGCAAGTGTGACTGAAGTGAGCTGGTTCTTCATCCCCTCGGAATCGTGGCCTTGCAGCGGCAGCAGCAGCCTGGATGAATAGAGGCTCTGTATGCTTTGGCTGCATGCGTCTCCGCTCGCCCTTCAGTAAACACGACGATAAAATAGCACTGTGGGGAAAATGCGTAAGAAATAGCAAATGTGCTGTAGGAAAATTTCCTCTCTCCAGAGAATATTGTTGACATCTGGTATATTTTGAAAATCTAATGCTGAAATCTTTCACTCATGGGTCAATTGGTAAACAGGCGGATGTCTATAACATAGCAGCAAGTATAAGTGCTTCAGCATACAACTCTAATCACTCATGTTTTTGTCTGTTCCAGTTCTTGCTGTACTCTTCCTGCCAGGCGGTAAGACTTTTTTATTTTCTCTATGCACTGCATGTATAGTAGCTCCTGGGTGATGCTTCTCTCTCTGTTGTTGCTGCATTGATCTTCTGAGTCCATGTGTGTCTATTTACTTGCGGCAGCATGGGGTCAGAGCAGCGGCAGTGGGCTTGGCGTGGTAGTGGAGGCCAAGAACATCACCTACCCTGCGGGGTCGATGGCCATTCTGCCCTGCCACAGCTCCCGCATGGTGTGGACCCGTGACAGACTGAAGGACCGTCAGAGGGTGGTGCACTGGGACCTGGTCCGCAGCAGCCCAGATTATTCTACGGAGCGAATCCTGGACATGTCGCCTGGAGCCCGCCAGAGGGTCTACAATAGCCTCAACAAGGGACGCATTTCTATCCCAGACTCTGCGTTCAATGATGGCAACTTCTCCCTTATCATCAACAGTGAGACTTTTCCTCTTATTTTCCAGTAGCACCATGAACATGGCATCCTGTCATTTATAATTTAATCTTATGATTGTTTGTTTATTTTTTCAGATGTGGTCACAACTGACAAAGGAGTTTATACTTGCAATCTGCACCATCACTACTGCCAGATTCACCAGTCCATTCAAATCCAGCTCAATGTCACCAAGTCAGGTGAGGCGACCTAATCGCACAGGCTAATGTTATTCCATGAGTCATGATGCATGAAGCAGATCAAATAGTGTATATCGCACTTGTATTTTCGCAGCACGGAAAGAGAAACGTTACTGGGATGGAGAGAAGACTGTGTTCGTGGTCTTGCTGGGCAGCTCAGTGGCATTGCCCTGTGTGAACCGTCGCCCTTTGTGGAGAGAGGGCCTCCAGGAGGACCAGCAGCAGGTGGCTCACTGGGACTTCCAAGCCCCTGGAGTGCGTCCTGATAGGGCCGACCGCCTGGTGGACCTCTATGCCTCCGGAGAGCGGCGGGATTATGGACCACTCTTTGCACGGAGCAAGATGAGTGTGGCGGAGGATGCCTTTACTTTAGGGGACTTCTCGCTGTCCATTTCTGACTTGAAGCCAGTTGATAAAGGCCTGTACTCCTGCCACCTGCATCACCACTACTGTGGTCTGCAGGAGAGACGCATCTTCAGACTCACTGTGGGCCCTCCACTTCGGTCCACCCTCACGACAGCACCCAGGGTTTTACAGAATGATGTGCCAGAGCCAAGTAAGTCGCTCAGAATCAAAAACCTCAAGAGAAATATCACCAGAACTTTCCACACACTGGTAATGGTGAATGTTTTTTCCCCATATGGTTTCTCGGCTAAATTGTGCATCGAGTGACAACACAGCTCTGGGGTTGTTTTTTTTGTTATATTTATAGGCATAGTTGGTCAGTTAAATCAGTTCTTCTTCTTGCCAACTCTCTCCTCAGACCTCTCTGTTTTTGTGTTTGAGCCGAAGAGGGAGGGACGAGGTAGAAGGAATGTAGAAGCTAGCAAAGAAAGAAAGAAAGTAACAACCCTGTTAGTTCTTCATTTGTCTGAAAAGGTTTACTTTTTTGGAGTAAACCATTTGCAGCTCTGGCTCTAGTAAACAGCTTTAAATTGGCTGGAAAGGAAGTGGTGTCGTGTTCCTTAAAGATTTTTTTTATCATTTACAGCTGGAGACATTTAAACTGCGCAAACTGAGCAGAGGAGTAGGCTCCAACAGTAATTTTGGGAGTGGACTTGTGTTTTTTCCTCCATTTGACCTAATTTTCCAAAAATCCCTACCACGAGTCCAGACTGGTTACACGGTATCTGCAGTTTTGTTTATTCTTCTTTCCTCTCAGTCTGCTCTGTTTCTCTGCTGATGTGTATCGGCCTCTGGTAGAGGCATGTTTATCAGCACAGGAAGTCTGAATCATCTGTTCAACATCTGGGCCAGCTGTGACATGAAAGAGCAAAGTAAGGGGAGGGGATGAAGGTATGTGATAGAATATAGATCCTCCTCCCCCTTTAAAGAAATGACAGCCCATTTATTAGTTCCATCAGTATGTTGTAAAGAAATTCACATGTGATGGCATAGATGGCATCCTGCCTGCGTCCTTTGAGTACACCTCATTTAGGACTTGTTCTTTACGCACCACTGCTGTAGAGTCTGGTAAAAACCAATGTGTTTCTGGTCATGCTGGTGCCAGAAATTGTCTGAAATTACACCCCATGAGAGTTTTTCACTCTAATGCTGTAATTATTAACGGCAAGAAGGAATAGGACATTGTAATGTTCAGCAATTCAAAAGAAATCTTTATCTTTGAAAATGAAGATGCTTTCCTTCAGTTCATTGACTTGCAAATGACGCATATCCCACAGACACGAGAACACAGGGAAACCTCTGTGCAGCATATGTGAAATAGCCGTCAACACAAACACACTTGTCAGATCTGTCAAGAAAATGGAAATGGGCTCCTGCTGGGACCCGGCTGCAGCTCTGGTTGTGACAGTCGAGCTCTAGAGACGATGACCTTGGACATGGCTTTGCGGTTTCATGCATATTAGGTACATTAAATAATGGCAGGTGATAATTGCCAACCGAGCTCCCACTTCGGAGACGGGTGATTAAGGCAGAATAAATTTAATACTTTTTTTTTTTTGAAAGCATGATCAGAGATGGTGCATTACATGTTTTCCTCATTAATCCCTCAGCGGTGCCCAGTTTCACTAGTGTCCAACTTAGCTGCTTTAAAGACAGACCAGAGTGATGCTATGTTCAAGTGAAATATTCAAGAGGAAAAGATTTTGATGTCTCTCATGATCCACTTTTCTGTGATCTGGCTTCTGTGATCAGGCTGCGTTTGAATTTAGATAGAAGTTGTAGGACTATAATAACAACAGATATATATATATATATATATATTTTACTCTTCAACAGCTCTGTAAACATGCATTGAAGGCCTAGTCTGCAAATGTATGCGTCGTACAGTACACTGTACTGTATCATACTGTTTATAATAGACATCGAGCAGTTTGCGGCTGTTTTGGTCTTGAATCACCAAGCCTGGTATTTCTGTGCTTGTTGTTTATAATAATTATTGTCAACTCTCCACAAAGTGTACACAAACCAGTTTGGGTCACTGAGAGAGTGTAGTCCAATTTAGACTGGCCTGATGAGCTCTGCTGAAGGTGTCACAGATTTATTTTCCACGCAGCTTGACATCTGTGTTTGTGAGAAGACGTGAAAAAAACAAAACAAACCCAGATGGAAAAACTAATACAGACATGCAGACAGACCACATAACAGAATTTGTCCCTCTTTCCTCGCACTTCTCCTCCTTTATGGTCAGCCTGTGTTTTTCTGAGGAGGAGAAAAAAACAGAAGAAAAAAACTAACAGCTGCATGACATCAGGTCTGGAACTCATTACCGCCACAAAGAGCATTTTGACAGTTTTAACTCCTGCTCTCCCTCCTTCTGCCTCTGGAAACAAATAAAAATGAAGAAGCCTCAGGGGGGGCATAAAAACCTTTAGTTATGTAGAAATTTATTTTTATTTTGATCCCTGATTATTGCCTTTATGTTAATCCAATGTAACGAAATCCTCACAATACGTCCCGTTGTTGTTTTATTTGAAAGCCCATTGAGTTCTCTTGGTATTTACCATGTGGGCTTTTTAATATTTCTACTACAGGCTTGAGCGTTGTGTAGTTTATTACAGGACATGCTTGATTCTATCTGTGTTTTGCCTTTAGGGACTGAAGAGGTGGGGAGCCCACGTGTGGTGAATGTCATCCTCCCTGAGCATCGTGGTTATTTCGTGCAGCATTTGGGCTACTTCCTGGCAACTTTCCTACTGCTGGCGTTCATTGCCGTCGCCGTCATTGTGCTGACTAGACGACGCCAAAAAAGAGGTACTGTGTATGTGCCTTTAACCCACCTCTTGTTCTTGTATCTGGCAACAAGCTTTTATAATTATAAAATATACAGCGTGACACAGCTGTGTTTGAGACTGTGTGTTATATCGTTTTTTAGGAATGGAGTATGAGCTGCGTAGATGTGATCGGTAAGGCATTACTATACGATAAATGATGTAGTTTGTCCTTTACATTGAATCCAATTGTAAGAAGAACAATACTTTCTGTGCAGAGGAAATGTGGTCAGTGGAGGTGAAATGACATTAGACTGCACAGAGTTGAAGACCTGTAACCAAGAAGCTCTGAATTCAGGTACAGTAAATGCCTACCTTAAGAAAAAATGTTTTTTTGCTTCCTCCTGTATAATCTGTATGTTTACTGCAATCCACAGACTACAAAAACAACCTACTGAAAGAGAGAGGCATGGCCAAAGACTGCAACACGGGTGAGTTGTATTTCAGTAAATAAACATCCAGCAGTAGCATCCTCAGTGGCACAGATAGCATGACATTTTATTGATATCTCCTATATTATTGATATCTCCTCGTGCAGACTTTGATGGGAAGCTGTGGAAGTGAGAACGATACTTCTGAGATGCTGCTGGCAGGTCCAGGGCAAATACGGGAAGAGTAAAGGAACATGGAGAGAAGGGGAAAAACAAAAATAGGAAAACCCAGGAGAGGACAGGAGGAATGCTCCCTCTGCTGTAACTCTAATCACTAAGCCTTTTCACCAAAAGCCAACATAACGTTTCAGGTTATTTTTTTTATATAACTCGCATTTTAACAAGCTGTTATAACAGCATGGTTAAACATGTATTTGAGCATTACTCTTTGCATTCATTTGTTGGTTTACGTTGTTGTTGTTTTTTTTTTTATCATACTTTTCTTTTTTTTTACGAAAATGCATGCTGTTCATTAAAGTATGTTTTATGTGTGCTTAGAGCTGCAAGCTCACAGCTCTTTTCTATTCTTGAAATCGGATCATTTTCTCTCTTTTTTGCACAAATTCTGCTGTATTTGTAAGGTGTCTCATTATGTTTCAATGGTAAATTTACTGTACGTAGACAGTTTCAGACAGTGTTTGGAAACTAGTGCCACACATTTTTAGCTTTAGATAAGACATTATTAACATAACATTTTAAACAGATCATGATACTTTTTTTTACAAAACCAGGTAAGTGTCAGACCTAAATTCTTCTCTGATTTTTTTTTTTATTTCACACAAATCTATTCCTATAATAGATTTGAAAAATAATAAATTTTTTGGACCATGGACTAAAGGCTCAGTCTACCGAAACTCAGGAAAGAAAAAACAAAACATTTATTTGTTTTTTAATGGGCTGGTGTAGTACTTGTTTGCATCAAGAATATTCAATGTACCCTGGTTTATAAAACACTGAATTTTCACTACTAAATCTGCTGGTCAATAATATGTTATATAACTGTGTGGCTACAGCTCTATATGAGGTTAACTGCAGGAAGAAGAGTATCTACTGTCTCAGTAACGCTAAATCACAAACTGTAGTCTTAACCCTTTTTTTTCTCATGCTCACTTGTGCACACTCTAATGTTGGTCTCTTCTAAGACAAGATTTCTTCTATTAAAAATTTGCAAAAGTGGCCACAGGCTCATTGATTGCTTTATGTACTAACCCACAGACATGGTGATGTTATGATATATCAGTAGCTTGTGGAGCCTTCAGGGAAAGGAGTGTGAGAGAAGGATCATTTGAGGTAAATAATTAAAAAGTGAGAGTGAGGCAAAGGCATTCATATTTGAGACATTGATGCTGTGTTTTTAGTCTAATAAAGGTGTGGTTCATGTGACATTGTAACCAGCGGTGCAGAACAAGGCTGCCACATATTTTCACTCCTGGGTTGATGAGTCAGACCCAGCGATAACAAACATTTGCATCATATGAGTAATTCCTCAGAAGTATTACCGTCATTTTGTAATAATTGTCATCTTATTTTGAATAAGCCAACTGAAGAGGAAAGTCAATTAGCATATGCAATCATTAATGCAGTCAATCTGCAAATCTCTCACATATCTGCTACTGAATTTAAATATGTTTATTTATTTTTTATAGGATTCTCTCTCTTGGTTATCACAGCTATTAAGACATTTATCAGTTGTCCAAAAAAAATAGGTCATATGCA
The DNA here is from genome assembly GCA_037974645.1 of Hollardia meadi. Lineage (NCBI taxonomy): Eukaryota > Metazoa > Chordata > Actinopteri > Tetraodontiformes > Triacanthodidae > Hollardia > Hollardia meadi. The sequence goes on along the minus strand of JBBPCS010000480.1, from coordinate 13,002,741 downwards.
TATTTTTTTTCACCAGAATATAGAAAATATTTAACTGGGTCGTATTAATATTGAGTCTTGACACAGTAATATCGCACTGTAATATCAGAGGTGGGAGCAATAAGTAAAAGAAAAAACAGTATCCAGGCGCCATAAAGCCAGTCCACTTCCTCTTTGTTCCATGTCTTGCCAGTACAGTGTGCAGTGTGCAGTGTAAGAGGGGTAAATGGGCCTGCGCACAGCCCAGACACACCACTAGATGACAGCACCGTCTCACCAATTAGCGTGCGAAAAACATAGCAATATTCCCAACATATCGCAAGGATGTGGACTGTCCCTTCCTGTTTTAGTGCCGAGAGAGCCACCGTACCGACTCACACTGGAGCAGGAATACAGGCACTCATAACGCGATTATGTCTGGATTTTCGCTGGGTTTGTCAAACACACGGAGCTGCATTTTCCGCCGTGGGCTCTACTGGTTTATGTATTAGGGAATGCTGTTATGTTATTCCACGGGTAGCTGGTAACATAGCAGGCCTGTTTATTGCGCTGCCAACCCTTGTTCCTTTCCTGTGTCAATGATTGTCCTCCCCGCACTCTCATGGCGGAGACTAAAATCATATATCACATAGACGAGGAGGAGACTCCTTATCTGGTCAAACTGTCCGTTTCTCCAGAGAAAGTCACCTTAGCGGATTTTAAAAATGTCCTCAACAACCGACCGGTCCACAGCTACAAATTCTTCTTCAAATCGATGGACCAGGATTTTGGGTGAGTGGCCACAGTCTGTGATTATTATTAGCCTGCTCGCCCTGGCGGACTTGCTGTTTATTATTGCAGTGTAGTACATGAAAAGCTTACTACGGGGCCCCGTGATAGGCAACATCAGGCGACGCTGGGCTGCAACATTGTTACATGTGTGCAAACTATGGTGTCCGTGTCTGTTCCCAAATGCTCCTGGCACCTGCTCGTTGTTCCAGGCTGTCCTGTGCGCAGTGCAGGAGACACACGAGTGTTTGAAGTGATACCAGATCCGTCCAGAGCCTTAATGACGCAGCCCTACACAGAGCCAGACCCCTGCTCCCCTCATTAGTGTCAGTATATTAACCCGCGTTAACGTCCATTTATTAATCTGTAAGATGTCAGAGCCACGCTGACAAAGCGTCCACATGTTCAAGTCCTCAGGTTCCATATTGTCTTATCTTGTTTTGGTTGCTTAAATTGTAGCATGCGATTTTCAGTATGGATGGATCATAAAAGATGATGATTTTCTTATTTAAAAAACAAAACAAAAACATTTTTATTTTTATCCACTTATTATAGCCCAGGGAGTTGTCTTTATTTACAGACACATACAACCACACAATGGGCTGCAGGTGAATCCCAAGGGAATATGGAAACCACAAACCAGGGCTTGTGACTATCGCACACATGCAACTGCCCCAGAGGAGATCTGTCAAACAGCACCACCTCCTCATAACCTTGTTTTAATAATGAAGATTGTGTTATGTCCTGTGATATTACAGTGATGTCGGACAGTTGATTATAAATGCTTGTTTGTTTTCTTGCAAACATGTCGGTAAAACAATGAGGATCTTATGGCATCCTACAGTTTAATGGCTATTTGTTATACAGTATTGTCGTTTACTGTCATCGGAAGAGAGGGAAATTGTGAATGATTAAACTAAAGCCCTGCTAGATTTTATTATTTTTACATCATGTCAAAGAAGTTGACGTGCAGACTAACTTAATAGAATTTATCTGTGCTATAACTCACTTAGTTATTTTTCATGGTGAATTTCACTCCAGGAAGTCGCAGGAATTACCTCCTCTATCCACTGGATGTTGAACTTTGTAAATAATAGAAATATTTCCTCCTTCCTTTTTCTCTTTCACTTCTCTCTCTCTCTCTTTGTAATCCCATCCTGATTTTCAGAAGTTACACCAGGTCCACAAAGCTCCTCGGCCCTCTTGGTCAGCGAGATCCGCTCGTATCAGGCCTCTGTTGCGGATGACATATTTGTGTCAGTGCCCGTTTCTCCTTCCATTCTGAACGGCCATACAGGGTGCACACACATTAAAATCTAGCACTGTAACTACACGACTGGAGGAAATGCAGAGACGGGCCGTGTCTATAGAGCCAAATGTCATACATTTCCACTGCAGCCTGACCTTGTGAGGGAAACTGGCTCTTCCTGGTGGCAGGCTAGGCTTGGTGCGCCGCTTTGTCCCCAGCCTCAGCTTCCTGCCTCTGTTGCACTGCAGGCCGGGCTGCTCACTGGGCCTCAGGTGATCGACAAGCAGATTATGGAAACAAACAAAGCATGTTTGCTTTCGCCACATGGAGACGTGGCTCTGTGTTGCTGAACACACCGCTGCAGTTGGCCGACCGGCTCCTGCATGTGCATCAACAAAGCACGTTAAATTACGTTGGGAAGTGGACATTGTCAAATGACTATGTTTCACATAGCTGTTATACACAGATTATAAAGGCGTCTCCATCAGCATCGCCGCCTTTGAGTTAAGGTTGAATATTCAGGCTCTGTGAGTGCCGTATGGTACTGGCACCGTATGGAAGCAAACCCAGTCAAAGGCACAGAGGATAGCAGCGCTTTGTGGCAGCCATACTGGCTGTACTGCATACACGCAGACAGTATGGCTGCTGGAGAATTAGCTAGGGAGGAATAAGACTGCTGAGCAGAGAGGGAAAACATCAAATCCCTTGCAGTTATAGACAGTGTTTGAAATGTAAATGAGCAGTCAGTGCAAGGTCCTCTGTAGTAGACCCCCTGCTACGCAGGAAAAACCAGCCATTTTCTTAAGGGATTGCTGAACTGCATTTGTGCCAGGAAAAATCCGCTCTTTAATCAATGGCCACACGAATTTGACGGCTTGCCACCAAAACGCCTCAGCTTACCACAGTGAACAAGTCATTTCAGTTCTCTTTGGAATCGTATGGAATCCATGTAACATGGGCTGCGGCAATTCTATTCACACAACAAAGCACAGCAAATTAAACGTGAACATTCCTTTGTGCACAATATTTATTCATTCATTCATCATTATTCATAAGACAGGAAACTAACTGAGGCTGGGTTGTTTTGGCTTTTTGGGAGACTTCAAGGTGAGATGGTGTTTTGCCACTGAGACTGGCGGTGAGTGGGTTTGAGACCTCACTATAATGCAAGTCACAGAGGCACTGTGGAGCTGAGGAAGCAGCCAAGCCAAAGGTCTGAAAGAAACAGTCTTGTTTGTGCCTTAGAAAATAGGGGGGCTGGTAGGGGGATCTCTCTTCTGCTGGAGAAGTGACGCTGAGCTCCCGCAGGACAAAAATCTGCAGGTTCCGGCACAAATGCACCCCTGCCTCACCTTTTTGCTGCCCGAGGACTGTTTTTCGAAGGTTATACTGCATTTGTGTGTCATAGCATTAACAGCAACGCTCTTATTGTGATAGTGACCAAACAATATTTGACAGATAGTGAAATTATGCATGAAAAAGGAAGTAAAACATCTGATGCTGTTATGGTACTAAAACAGTTTGTATGCTATTATTAACTCAGTCGGGTGGTTAAAGTTGAATTTAGCTGTTTACCGAGTCAGACTGTTTCACACTCAAGTCTATCAATCATATTTGACAAATATTTTGCTTCCCTGTTTATAGTATCATTATAGCATCAGTCCACCAAAGTTCTTGGACTTGCTGGCCGGTGTTGGCTGGCTTCTCCTGCCCTCGGTTTCTGGTTTAGGCTGTAGCTACCCGGCCCTCCTCTGTCTCTCAAAGCATAAACAAACACGTCTAATCTTCCCCAGCTACACAAATATCCCCAGCAGTGGAATATTCAGCGATCACCAGGGTAAATCTTGTGTCATTATCCTGTGAAATCTGTTAAGACCTATTTAAGCTGTCTGCTCAAGAAGTCAGATCTGTGACAGCAACCCCACACCAGACACATGCTTCTCTAAACAGGGCATGCAGTTTGTAAGTGTGTGTGTGTGTGTGTGTGTGTGTGTGTGTGTGTGTGTGTGTTAAGTGCTCAAGGTGGAACTAACACTGCTCCTGATATCAGATGGAAGCTGAAAAGAATGCAGGCCATGGGTGTTTTACCACATGATAAAGATGACGTCTGTAAGGAAACGGTTTCATGGTTCTTCAGGTTTCAGACTGAGATATGTTTAAGAGATCTATTTTGCATGCCAGCTCTTTCAGAAACCGTAAAAAAAAAAAAAAAATACCGTGACATTGGTGAACCGTGTTTGCGCAAGTGGAACAGGCAACCCCTTATTCCTGTTAAACATTCGAAAGAAGAAGCACTGCTGATGTTTTATTTGTACGGGCCACTCCCACATCCTCACAATTCACCTTACAGCCGGTCATGCCGCTTGAGAGAGAGAGGATGCAACCACTTCCTACCTAACGAGCAGATTCAGCCCTCGCCTCCCTCCCTTTTCCTCCCTGTGGTGGAACAGGCCTCAGCAGCAGACTCTGTGGTCGTCACTTCCAGCCACAAGGCTACGTTATCTCCGTCCACCACTCCCAGCAACACAGCTCCCACAGCAGCAGCGCGCACAAAAACACAACTAGCTTGGCTAATCATTTCAGTGGCAGGGAAGTTCTGGCAAGCAAGAAGCGGAAAAATGAAAGCTGTAAAGCCACTGTCAGAGACACCCCTGCGTAGAATCTTCTTAGGCTTTCCTGCTGCTCTCAAGTTGTGCCTCTCCCTTTTCATGTACCCTGTTCAAAGCCAAGAAGCTAATGTGAGATCTTCTCAAAGTCTCAGAAATGCGTGGCTGTACCCATTCCGAGAAAATCCTCCGCACAAAACCCCCCCCCCCCCCCCCCCACAAACAAATGTGCTCAAAGAGGAGTTGGAAAGAAAACTGTTAAATATATCAGGGTGCTTTAGCCCTGCGCTGTATATGTATGTGAGGTGTCTGCCGGCTCATGTCTTACACCCCTCGCTACCTTTTGATCTATGTGACGCGAGCCGAGCAGGTGTGGTGAGTGTCTGAACTGTGTCCCAGCAGGTCAAAGGGTAACTGGGAGGTATTTTTGTAGGGAATTTACAGCCAAAGACGAACCCACCGAGGGAGGCTCACACACTAGATCGCTGTATTAATACACACTCCTGTGCCTTGACTGATCTATCTATCTATCTATCTATCTATCTATCTATCTATCTATCTATCTATCTATCTATCTATCTATCTATCTA
>JBBPCS010000480.1:12952709-12996890 GCA_037974645.1 Hollardia meadi | reverse complement strand
CTATCTATCTATCTATCTATCTATCTATCTATCTATCTATCTATCTATCTATCCATCTATCCATCTATCTATCTATCCATCTATCTATACTGATTTACGGCCCTATCCTTGCCAGGTAGAGCTTGCCTTATCACATTGTTGTGCTTAGTGTCACTGACTGACATGAGCTCCACAAATCATCTGATAGAGACTCAAACTGAGAGCGTCATCACTGCTACTCATTGAGCGTATAAGCCGAAAGTCATGTGAAAAATATGACTTAATAACGTGTGAGCGTCTCTCACTGTGTGTAAACTCGGCAGGGAAGGGATGCGTGTTCAGGTTGCACAGTGTTTCGTTGTTCAACTGACTCTCGTGCCCTTTTCCCGGCCGGTTAGCCTGACTGTGTCTGTCTGCCTGTTCCCCAGGGTTGTCAAAGAAGAGATTTCCGATGACAACGCCAAGCTGCCCTGCTTCAACGGGAGAGTAGTGTCCTGGGTAAGTGAGACAGATGGTTCACCCCGCAGCTCTATACAGAGATATGTGCAGCACTCGTGGATCATGTAAATGTAGCCATGTTCCGCCTCCACAGAGCTTTTCAAACCCCCTCCACCTTGACCTCACTCTTGTACAGGTGTGAGTGATTCCATTAGATATCAAACTTAGCAACTGTTACAAAATGCAATCAGAGGTTGTTGAGTTTGCCGACTAAAAAAGGAAATATCTATTGACTTCTATCGGCTGCAGTAGCTTTATAGTGATTTGTAATTATGGAGACAAACAGTGTTGTGAGACCAAGTTTCCCTACGGGGACAATAAAGTATTGTAAAGCAAACCAACCTGTCATGTTAGAAGAGGATTTACATCTTAATCATTGCTCTATCATACAGGACTCAGGTTATAGCTCTGGCTTTAAATATCGACAGGCTGCACTTTTAATCTACCTGCTGTTTTTTATCCTTTTTTTCTAAACATACTGTATTGATCTCTGTCGGGTGATTCATTATTTTTCTTGCCTGCTTCCAAAAGGAGGTCAGAGGTCAGAATTAGCGCATAGTGCTAGCTGTAGAGTTGTTAAAGACTGTCTTGCTCAATATCACTTAAGCAGTGTCGATACTGATAACATGTGCTCTCATGTGCTCACTATATCACACCGCTGCTTGAAAACCAGCTCGGATTTATGCATCTTCACGATTCATTCACATTTGAGTTACTCCGCACACGACATCAGTTTTCTTTAAACCAGGGCGCCTCATTATGAGTTTGTTTTCATAGCACCACCATTTTCCCCTTAATTGCAAAGTGCATAAACACAAGACAGATGACGAGGCATTACAGTGTGTCAACAAGACCAAAAGAAAATAGACATAACCCAATAAAGCCTTAAGAATAAAAAAAACACGGATACAAACCCACACAAATAAACAGAAAAAAAATATATAATCATATATATTATATTATATTATAATAAAGCCAACATGCGGTCGCTATTTATTATTTATTATGGCGAGATATAGGACATAGCTGCTAATTTATAACTTTTGATATGGTGCTTTCAATGTGTGTTGCTTTATTCTTCTGGGGATTTAAAAAAAAAAAATGTTTAAACATGTAATTCATGTAAATGCTGCTCATTTCTTATGTGGTTAAACTTAAGTTTACCTAACCTTAAGGAACTTCTTAAGTACACTATTATGTACAGTACACACTGTTATGGTTGTTCAATTCATGCAATAAAGGCAAATATAGTCCAGTTCTTACTGTAAATGGAGTAGAAAAACCTTAGACATGCTCAGTTGTTTATGTGTCTAACTAGGTAACACAGAAAGCTAGTCGGCACACACCAGTCAGACGCAGAAGGTGATGGAACACGTGCAAAAATACTTTTCTTTGAAATAGAGCAAAGAAAGTAGCCCACAGGGGTCATTCAAGAATCTAGTGGCACCATAGTGACACCGGTGAATCCCACAGCTCCTATTAGAATAATCATAGTCCATATAGTTGTTAGTCTCCCCACGGCTGCCTGCTTTAACTTTCATTATTCTGACTCAGATGAAAGGAGAGCAGTTGTATCTATGGGTCATCGTATATCATCCTTTGTACTGACACTCAACTGAGTAAAAGCAGTGTGTGCTTTTAAGTTCCTATGTCTTGCTTGCTGTGCTTCTCAAATTGTGTATGTATAGCCAACAGTCATCTCTAAGTGTCTTTGCAGCACCTCATTTCATAGCCTTTCCTCATGTGTACTTGTACACAAGATATGCCTTTGTGACAGTGTTGCACAGTCCGTGGAGGTTGTTTTTGATCTTCTCTCTCCTCACAATGGGACCTATATCATTCAACAAAATATTTATTTTCGTTTGTGTTCCTCTCAAAGATGAACATATTTGCTCTTTATCGAATCAACTTCTTTCTCTCTCTCTCTCTCTCTCTCACAGTTGGTCTTGGCAGAGAGCGCCCACTCTGATGGGGGATCTCAGTGCACAGACAGCCACCCAGAGCTGCCCCCTCCTCTCGAGAGAACAGGGGGCATCGGAGACTCACGGCCCCCCTCCTTCCAGTAAGTAGGCTGATTACTGCCTGTCATATATGCACAATTACACACACACACATATGGGCATGTAGGCAAATGTATTCGAGCACACAACCCTGCACACTGGGTGACCTCTTTATTTCACAGCGTGCCATATGTGCTAATCAGAATGTGGAAAGCTCATCAGAGAGATTTGTCATCATCAGCTAGTGTGGGAGGTGTAGGCTGTCTATACGCCTGTGTGTGAATTATGGCATGAAGTATGTGCTAAAGCTTGAGAGTGGGAACATGCATGGGTGTGAGTGTTTTTCCCACTCGTGTGTATGTTCCCTCCCGCCCACTCGACCATGGAGTAAGGCGTTAGTCCACTCATCTATGTAAACACAATGCGTACGCCGCCAGTGCTGCTGATTCTTGAAATAGCCTTCGCAGCATACATATCTTCAGGCACATACTGGCACTCAGCGAAGCCCATTGTATTCAGTCACTAAGAGCATTCAACCATACTCGGTTAATAAAGGCATATGTGGCCCAAAAACACATTGGTGCCTAAGAGCTCAGAAAGAGATTTTCTCGACAGCTTGATGACCATTACCTGAGCCCGGACTTTGATTTCAAACTTGCAGATTAGAGAATGCACTCGCTAAGGAGAAGTCCCACGCTAAATATAGCTAAAAAGGCTGGGGGCAGTGGGGGCGAGGGTTGTTGCCATTACAGCGCGAGAGCAATATGGCCGAGGCTCTATATTGAGAACATGCAATCTGTCATGTCTCAGTGTATCTCTTTATCCAGTGTTTGACATCTCAGCTCTCTTTTGCCCTCTATGGGCTGCTCCCTGCTGTTTTGACTGTCAGCTGCCTTGATGATTTTATTGTTCCTGGCCAGCCCTCACCAGGACTACCGCCACCTTGTGGAGCAAAATGGCAGTGCGGCGACACATATTACCCCACGTAATTTCCCCCTGCCCCCTGCCCCCTCCCTCACTCTCCCTTTCTCTCTCCCTCATTGACTCAGACAGGCAGGCCTTTCTCTCAGAGGAACAGCGTGGTGAATTATAGCGAATCTCCTCTCTTTCTGAAATGAATCCAGTCTTCCACCCTTTTCCTGTGTCTGTAAATAGCTGGAATATTATTACCACTTCATTTCTCTTTGTGCTTTATTCATGCATTTCATGTGTTTGTCAGCGTGAATGGCTCTATTTGATGAGCACACAGAATAGGTGTTTTGGGCTGAGAATGGACACAACTGATGTGCCTCTGCCTGGTAATCCGGATTAACGGACATTAAAAGCGCCCATCTCTATTTCCCAAGAGGGAGGGGGTGGCGATTGGCAGCAAAGAGGAGGAGGAGGAGGAGGGGGGGGGGGGGGGTGGCATTTGTTCACAGCTGCAGCCTAGCGCCTTCGATAATCCCCCCCCCCGGATCAGCAGACCTGCCACCCGGCTGGTCAGCAGCCATCGACAGCCTGACGGGCAGGCAGCCACCACCACGTCAATCACTACCAATATAGATGCATCCAAACTATGTATCTTCAGTGATATTTGCATGCATGCACTGACCTGTGCTGGTGAACCCATTAGTACTTAAGGGCAGAAACATGTAAGCATGCCTCATTGAGCACTTTATCCCGCTGAGTGAACACATCAGACACAGCATCCCGTCTGTTTTTAATTTGCATTGATCATCCACACTTTGCCGCTGAGGAGTGTTGTTTATTGTTTATAAACCGGAATGTTTGTGTTTTTATGCCTCTTTTGTTCTGTTTATACATATGAATATGACACTGTTTTTATATGAGCACTGCTATGATTGTGCGCCTGCATGCAAGTGGGATTATTTATGCAGGCGTAAGGTACATGTTGCACACATGCCTAAGTGTGTGTGACAGACTGACAGGGTCGAGTAGTGTTCTCACCAGCTTCGGGTTTCTTAGGTGCCCGGTGGCTGTGTGAGTCCCTTAACTCTGGTGCCTGAGGCCACAGCGTCTCCAGCCCTCTGACAGAATAACAATCTGCCCTCCAGCCCTCCAGAACCCCCAGACTCCTCTAAGACCCCAAGTGCACAGGCCGGCTTATTGCTCAGCCCACACCTGATCTACCACTTCTCGATTTTTTATGCAAACTGTCATTCTCCCCTCTCTGTCTCTCTCCCAATCACGCTGCAGGCACCATCTGGGCTTTCAGTAGGTCTCATTAATGCCAGTATTCTCCAGAATGGCTCCCTCTCAGGGTCTCAGGGTATCTGGTCATTAATGACACTTAGTGAAAAACACATCACATACCGCAGAACAATGAAACTGCTATTTTGGCCAGAGGGATTGAATTTGAAACAGTGTCATAATATGAGTTGCACATTCCCCTAAGGCTGAATGGCAGGCAAACAGATATTATAACAGACAGAAGTATATTGTACCTGGGGATTATGTTCAGGAGTGTTGGTCACAGGCTGACTGGAGAATCAATTTGAAAGACTTTCTGTGAGAGAGAGCTTGTGTTTTAGGAATCCGACTGAAGTTTTCCAACGTGTGTTTCGCAGTGCCAATGCGGTGAGCAGTCGAGATGGCCTGGACACCGAGACGGGTACGGAGTCTCTCCTGAGCCACCGCAGAGAGCGCGAGAGAGAGCGGGCACGGAGGAGAGCTCGAGAAACTGAGCGTGAGTATTATCAGACAGGAACACGTGGATCCTAAAAACTGCAATTATCTTGTCATTTCTAAATGATTACATTTCAAAATGCCTCTCACGCAACTCTGTCTTGCTCTGCACATCATCCCGTCATCCCCCCCCTTACACACACACACACAAAAGTGAACAGACTGCAGACATGTGTGAAAAAAATGCCCTCAGGGTTTCACATGGTGTGTGTTGAAAGTGATGTGAGACCAAGAAAGATATAGATATCCAAAGTCTCCGTTGACTGAAGCAAGTGAAGAAGTTCACTGTATGTCAAAGTTTCTGGAATTCCCTGTCTTGCTCAATAATTGTTGTTCTTCTGATTCCTGTCTGCAGCTCAGGTTTATGGTCAGAGGCTATTTTCCACTTGGTAGTCACACGCCAGTCTTGTACGATGATTATACCCCCATCAGAAGGCACTTGTTGACATAAAAATGCACCTCGTAAACATTCAACTAACTCAATGGCCACAAAGGGAAAGTTTCTTCTTTTTTTCTCATTGTCTACTGTTGGAACACAAAGGCTGGCATCTGTTATTACTTTCTTGTTCTTTCACTACAGAAGTTTTGATTAGATTCTAATATCATAACAATATCCCATTCATCTCTACATTAAGAAATTAATTATTATCAGCAAATTCCACACTATTCGGGTGCAACAGGCCACCAAGTACCTCTGTAATAATTTTCAAGATATTTTACATCAGCATTTTTTAGATAATTAAATACTAAAGTTATACCCAATATGTATTGATTTTGGCCGGTAAAACATATAACATATAATATACCAGTCCTCTTGGCCGGTGAGTCAAAAAGATAATCTCAGACATTGAATGCTGTCTACCTTGAAAAGAAATTCTTAGCATTAAGTGCAAACACACGTTGCTTTTTTGGCATTTGACTACAGCAATCTCTATTGAAATCACTTCAGTAGGAGAAGGACGGCTTTCTTCCAGTTCCTTCAAAAGAGCTGCTCTCCCTCACAGGCTCAGTGTCTATAATATGAGAGTCTGCCAGTTTGCATCGCATGTGTGCGCAGTCCACAACAGAGTACAACAGGGTATACTGCTGCTGCAAGACAAAGTGTGTTCTGTTATCAGCATAGTCATACCTGCGATATTTTGAGCTATCCGCTTCATTCTATTCCTGCCCTTTCCACACAGGCATGTTGGCAGAATTAGAAAATAAATACATTTTTATCTGATGGAGTAATAAACCAGCAGCTTCTGATGCTCACAGTCTGCTGTTGTTTTGACTCACAGCAGAGCCGGTTGTCTCTTTCGCTCTCTGTCTCTCCTCCCCTTGTCCTCTCTTCACAGCAAAGCCTGGCTCTTTGCATCCCTTGCGCTCCAGGCTCATTACGCAATTAGCATCGCAGAATACTGCATCAGATTCAGGTTGTAGGAAGAGCCGTAGCTGACTCACATGCTGGAAACAGATTTAACTTCATCTTTGCAGAATAGGTGCATAATGATTTCATCACTCTAGTGAGTTTTGTGAGTGTGTTCTGGACTTGGATCAAGACATATTGTTGGTGCTAACCAGGTCAGATTCACTGCTGCTAACTGCCAACTGCACATCGGTTGTTTTGTGGGTGATGCGGAGTTACCTCAAGCCAAATGAACTTTGCGCCTGTCCTCCATCCTCTGTGCTTACTGACCTCAACACAAAGCAGACACTATCATACAGAAAATAGAGAATCACTATTCCTCTCTTGTTCACACACATGCAGTCTTTCTGTTTCCTCGCCTGCTAGCTTGTTGCCTCTAATTAAGTGAAACCATCGGGGGAATCGGGTGCGCCGCTCCTGGTTTGCCAGCAGTTTCATGGCTCATAAATCTAGCAAGCAAGACCCCATACAATGTAATTCATTTTGGCCATGTTGGCTCAGTATTTGCTGTCACAGTCACATGACCTTGATCTAAAGACACATGAAGAAGGAGCCAGTAGCCCCGTCTCTTTACCTCACAGCCTGCAGCATCAGCGGCAGCAGGAATTCCCCTGTCACCTTATACACTCGCTGCAAGTGATTTTGTCTCGGCGTGAATGCTAGCTGTTTTACAGTGATTGGTTACAGTGCTCAGCCCTGGTAAACATATCTCCTCATATTTTCTGTCTGTGCTGGAGCATTTGAGAACAAACGGATGAGCAAGGCAGCAGTTGAACATTTCAGGAGGGCGAACAAGTGTTCAGGAGTTACGGGATATGATCTGTTGTAAGACAAGACTCTAATATCAGTTGTTACATTGTTCAGCAGAGAACATTTAATCCCTGAAAAAAATAACAAAAAAAGCATTGCGATTGCATTAAACGTCACGCCGTTTGGTGCTGCTGGGACGCAAGGTTGAGGTCAAAGAAGACATGGCTAAGCCAAAGCACTTATGCTTGTATTAAAGTATTAGCACAAAGCTCAAAAACAGCCGGTGAAACTGAAAAAGTATCTTAAAATCTTTTTTTTTTTGTTTTTTTTGTGATGTGACACTGCTAAAACTATTCGGGCTTTCAATAACCTGAAGGTGTTTTCACCTGAGGCAGAGATGACAGAGGAGGGCACATCATCTCAAATCCCATGTTATCGCTGGTTTGGAGAATACCATCATCTGATTGGTTAGAGACAGATTAGTAGTCATTCTATAGTTGCATGCCATGGGAGGGAGGGAGGGGAGGGAGGGAGGAGGCAATACTTTGTCCTGACTCTCAGCTCAGTTTATCTGTGCGTTGGATGAAGGCACGCTGTCGGCTGCGGTGAGAGGGATTTGTTGTGTTATGTCCGTTTATGATAATTGACATTGGAATATGTTGTATGATATGATGTGATTTCATTTTGTGGTTGGTTAAATGCAGGTATTTTATTGATATTATTCCAGTGTGATTATGGAAAGTTAGTTAAAATAGGAGGCGAGCGATTTATTGTTCTTCTATTGTTCTTTTATAGGGTCAAGTTGTTTAAGTAATGTTAAACCACCACCAGTAAAGAAATGGCTTAATGGTTAAGCATTGACTTCATCTGATGAGCGCATTATTCCTTTATTTGAGGATCATAGTTAATAAAAATTAGACAACATATCTTCAAAATGTCACAACTTTTGAAAAGTCATTGTGCCAAAAGTTTCTAGTCAAAAAGTGACTCACTCACTTCTTCTTTTCTTCCCACTCTTCACAGAGTATTTTTATTCTTATTGCTTATTTTCACTGCCTCTATTGTAGATAATCTGTGAGGCCTGTCAGCAGTCAGACGGTGGGCAGAGACCGTCTGGGGCTCAGGCTCGGAGCACAAAGGCGCAGATTTAAGTGGTGAACCTGCACACTTTGTTTTGTTTTCTCTGGTGTGGCAGTCCTCAGAGTGTGGGAGGAAATACGTTGGAGTGAATCCTGACAGTAGACGTCCGTCCGTCCGTCCGTCCCTCTGCTGATTCTAGTGCTTATGTGCTTTAGCTCAGCTTTCATAAAAGCACCTTCTGGGCGGAGCTAGCGATGGGAACAGCCACATTGCTGGAATGTTTTGCTTGCTCTCGGCGAATACGCTGGCTGCCACGCCCTCTTCGCTTTATGAGGCCTTTCCAGCCAATCCGCTGTTACCCTGAGACAACACCACCTCACTGGCAATGTACGTATGGAGATGGACAGGGTATTTTTACACTACTGGGAATTATGATACTGAATTTATGAAGAGTTTTGTACAGTGAGGCACTGTATTGAAAATAATTCCCAACCTAATTTATCAACATGTATGATTGTGTGACGTTTCTACCTTTTTAATATTTGTCATTGCATTCACCCTCCTGTTCTCTACTGTAAGATCTGGCTGAAATCCAAATTCTACTTTTCATTTCATGTTTCCAGTAATACTTAAAACGTCCAGAGGTATCAGAGATTAAAGCTCCTCTGTTGTGTCCATCACTGTTGCTCCGATAACGATGATCTTTTTCCACTGACTTTCCTCCCCTCCTGGATGCTCCCTCTCATTGTGATCTGACCCGGCGACGAGCAAACGTGACCTCCCGTCTGACTCACTGCTGCTCTGCTCTTCCTCTCTCCAGTCCCTCGCATCAACGGTCACTCGAAATCAGAGCGCACAGCAAGGGACTCGGCCATGGGTTACGACAGCGCCTCGGTAATGAGCAGCGAGCTGGAGTCCAGCTCATTCGTTGACAGTGAGGAAGACGAGGATGCTAGCAGGTAACATACTACCTCACATCAAAGTGTGTTTTCTTCCCAACCCAGACCTTCAGATCAGTAGTTTTTGTTTGTTTCTGAATCTATCTGAAGTATTTAAAAAATTCACAATAGTTCAGCTTAATTTAAATACAGTTTTTTTGGTGAAGATCTTTGAGACTTTCTTTATCAATTAATATGTCATATTTAAGTATGACATAAGGTGCAAGTATAAAACACACATACACATTTGTTAAGCTGATATTAGACGTTTGGCAATTTTTGCTTGATGAATGACTTCAATGATTAATCAATTATCAGAATAGCTGCTAATTAATTTTCTTTTAGTCGTCAAATTAATTAATCAACTAGTCTTTTCAGCTCTGGTTGTGGTTGATGCCCCCCAGCAGTTACTTTAAGTCACAACATGCAACATGCAAGAGAAATAGGCTCAACAGCACAACAAACTTGCAGTGGCAAATGATTTTGATTGTCGTAAAGTAGCTACTATAGTGTCTTACTGTTATGTTTTAACGTGTCTGTTTTATTTTGTTTTGGCTCCTCCCACTTTTCCATATCATTATTTTCTCCCTCTGTTTCAGGCTCAGTAGCTCCACTGAACAGAGTTCTTCTTCACAGCTGATGCGCCGACACAAGCGCCGCCGACGGAGGCACAAAGTGGCCAAAATAGACCGGGTGAGCACCTCACAGACACACAACTGCCCCCGCTGAAATGAGAAACAGATGAGGTGGCTGCTTGATTTATTCTTCATGCTTTACTTATATCCTCTCCCTGCATTTCCAGTCTTCATCCTTCAGCAGTATCACAGACTCCACTATGAGCCTCAACATCATCACCGTCACACTCAACATGGGTAAACCTGATAACTTTGATTTATTTTTATTCATATATATATATATATACAGATGTACACGTTTTAATTTACTAGTGTGATAATTTTAATGTAATGCTTTTTCCCTCGCAGAGAAGTACAACTTTTTGGGTATCAGTATTGTTGGTCAGAGTAACGACCGGGGAGACGGCGGCATTTACATCGGCTCCATCATGAAAGGAGGAGCTGTGGCTGCTGATGGAAGAATAGAACCAGGAGACATGCTGCTCCAGGTACACAAGCACATACTTCTTTTTTTGTGTGTAGTAAAATAACACCACTGCTGCTGCCGTTTGCACAGTGTGAAAGCTGAACATGACACATAAAGAGATGACTGTATTTCCATCTGAGGTTTTGTGGCCTATTAAAAAATCTCAGTGTTGTATTCACGTCCGTTACGAGGCTGTTTTGTGCCTCTCCTTTTCCTTCCTGTTCCCTCTCTTTTCATCTATGTGCGGCAGAGCGCTACGGCTACACCCACTATAAAACACACGATGGCTGAATTTGTTGTTGCCCCAACATTGACAATATAGGTTTTACATTGTTGCCCGTGTAGCAGCTTAGGTTTTGCAAGTCTAACAGCACTGCAGAGGTGAATGTGCACAGTAAAAGTGTGTAAAACACATCTGCAGAGCTTCAAAATAATATTTTTTGTCATAAAAATATTGGATAACTAAGTAATGTCATTTAATATAATGAGTTAATTTTATATTTTGTTGCCCGCCGACCAGGTAAATGATGTAAACTTTGAGAACATGAGCAATGACGACGCTGTGAGGATCCTCAGAGAGATTGTTTCCAAAACTGGGTAAGAACATACATCTGGCTCAGAACAGCTACTGAGCATTGTGATTATTTAAGTCTCTTCTGCGGAAGATTGTCACATTGAGAGCATAAGTTACTGCATGTAGGGTGTAATCTTACACTTCAGACTAACACTTAAATCAGATGGGGCGCTGTTTGGGTATTCAAAGGATTTAAAGAATTACTTTAAAGCCTATCGAGTAAAATCATGACTTTAAAATGCAAGCATATCCCTACAGTTTATCCACTCTTGCCAAAACAATATGTATGTTGCTACAGTAGATTTGCTGAACTTTCAGACCTTTTTGTTTCTGGTATCAGCTACTTGTGCCTCTCTCTCCTGAAGTTTAGAGCTAGCTTTTACAGTACACACAGTAACGTACGCACCGATACTCTACACTATTAATATGCAGATAATGTTGCGGTGTCATTTCATTGGCTCTGTGGTACATTCCACGGAAAAACACTCACTTGATCTCTGAGCTGATGATTGAAAAAGTAGAACTGATGAAGTGTCAGCAATTTCACACAGCTGAATGCTGTGTAATACAAAGTAATGTGTCAGTAGTCTGTCCTGTGTGCTGTATTCTTTCGCTCAATAAAACTTTGCTCCTGTGTCTTTGATCTCTATTTAAACAAATTTTCTATTTGCTTCTTCTCCAGTCCTATTAGTCTTACTGTTGCCAAATGTTGGGACCCGTCTCCACGAAGCTACTTCACCATCCCTCGTGGTAAGACAGACACTAGTGCTATATTGCAATCACATACTGTATATACATATCTAATTTTCCTTAGCAAATACTTACCAAATTAAACGTTTTTTTAAAATTACATTTGGAACGACATAACTGATGTTGTCGACCAGGTTTGAATCGGACAAGGTTTAAACTGTATCTTTAATCAAAGTTGCCTTATTTGTTGCATTTGTCCAGCTGAGCCAGTGAGACCCATTGACCCTGCAGCCTGGATTTCTCACACCACCGCCTTGACAGGACCTTACCCACACTACGGTAAAGACAACCAACCAACACCTCCTTCACATTCTATGAAACATCAATTCTGTGGTAATTACAATAACTTTACGACATTTAAACAAATTGAAAAGTTCTGCTTTTCAGTGTTTTCTCACAACCTCCTCTCCCATCCCAGAATTTGATGACTTGCCCCTGTCTGCAAGTAAAACAGACATGGCAACCATCGTCAAGGTGATGCAGTTGCCTGACTCTGGCCTAGAGATTCGAGACAGGATGTGGTTGAAGATCACCATCACCAACGCTGTCATTGGTGAGAAAAGCTGAGCCGTGTGGGCACACGCAAAACTTAAAGCAAAACTGTGTTTCGTATAAATTAAGGTTTGGAGTTTTTGAGAGTAATTTACTGTAAGTAATGCATGTAGGTTGCAGAAGTACACATATTAGTATTGTATGTACTGTATATACTGTATCACTATGAACCTTAGTGCTGTCAGTGAGGAGTATCGTCATAGTAACTCTTTAAAATGAGTGACGAAAAAAAGAATAAAGAAGCTGATGTGTTTATTTGCAGTAGCACATCGTTGAACTACAAATGTGACATTTGAAACAAGAAATCTGAAAATGATTAAATTGTAGTCACATACGAGCTTTTCACAAATCCATAAAGTAATTTCTTTGAGCTTGTTTATTGTTCCTAAATACAAGAAATAGCAGCAGCATTGCAACTGTAACACGCAAGTCCGGAAAACAAAATATACCCAATGCACAGCAGTGCTGCCAGCTGATGCAGGGTCAATAGTAGAATAAAAAAGATCAATATTTCAGCGCACACCAGGACATGATTGACACATACACATGTATGCATTTTGCATGTTACTTCAGATTCGCTCTGATTGCAATAAAGTTAATTAAAATAGTATCAGTTGTATCCTGGTGTGCACTGGAATATAAATCAAACTCTGAGGTCTGAGAAGTATCATGCGTAGTTTTACCTCCACCAGCTTTATTCAAAGTCTTGCAACATTGTGCTGCTTATCTACATGTAGCCACTGTGGCCGCTGTGGTTGACATGCATATTGACAGTATTTTTAGCACCTGTTCAACACATTAGAGCAGGAACCTTCAGTACACGTATGTTTGTTGTTGTGTCAGGTGCTGACGTGGTGGACTGGCTTTACTCCAGAGTAGAAGGATTCAAAGACCGGCGGGATGCGAGGAAGTACGCGAGCAGTCTGCTGAAACACGGCTACCTAAGACACACCGTCAACAAGATCACCTTCTCCGAGCAGTGCTACTATACCTTCGGAGACCTCTGCCAAAGTACAGCCACTTCTCTCAGTGTGTCAATAATGCGACTCCATGCGTATGGCTTTTCTAATGAATACGAGGGTTGTACTAAATCCCTCCCTCTCTGGTTCTGTTTTTTCTCCAATAAGACATGGCATCGCTCAATTTAAATGAGGGATCCAGCGGCGGAGGCTCTGAGCAGGACACTCTGGCACCGCTCCCTCCCACCAGCAACCCCTGGCCACTGGGCGGGCAGCCATTCCCCTACCCTCCCTTTCCCTCCGCACCCCCCAGCTTCCCGCCAGGATACTCAGACCCATGCCACAGTTTCCACAGTGGGAGCGCAGGCAGCCAGCACAGCGAGGGTGAGTAATGAGAAGGAAGAGCAAGATGGGCCTTTGAGTTCTCCATCAGCCTTTCATTAATTAATGTGATCATTTGACCAAACATGCAACATGACATTCTCCCTAATCGAAGTATTCCTGACCTTTTGATGTCAGTATTAACAAGTGTCTTTGACTCATGCTAATGTTAGCTTTTATGGCTCACTGGGCAGTGGGAACTGGGAAGTTGACACTGGGTTGCATTTTGATTGATTAAATATATATTCTAAAACAAGTCCTGTATTGTCAAGGTCAAGCATGAGCATCTTGAGCCATGCAGCGGACAGCTCTGCAGTACTGGGTGTGTACTCAAACTTAAAATAAATAAATAAATAAATCAGATCAACCATGTGATTACAAATCACCAGCTTGAAACGACCAACACCGACCTCATCCCTCTTCATCAGATGTCGAGTGATCTTTTGTTTTCATCATGAATCAGAACTTTGTGTCGCTGCCGCATGGTTTTTGATATCTGCATTGAGAGTGGAGAATCGGGGGGGGAGGGCTGTGATAGAGTGCTTGTAGTACACATTTTAAACCAGACAGTCCAGACAGATGATGGTAAGATGGTAAGTTACATGTTACCATCCATCAGTCTAATTTTCATTGTTTTGAGTGATCCATGCAGACATCTTCACGTGTTGCTTTCAGCCGGTTGTCACTCCTTCAGTTGGTTTATCTGCAACCTTTGAAACGTGGAAGGACAGAGATGACAAAGAATAGGCATGTGATGTATTTTATATGAATTAGCTTTGTTTCTTCTGGCACTTGTTAACAGGTGTTTGTGGGTAATTATTTGTCTGCCTGCTTGTTTGATTGGGTGCATGTGTGCGGGTTTTTTTGTTGCTTTTTTTTTTGCTTTTCTGAGGGGCAGCTTCTCCATAACTTTAAGATTTGTTTAGATGGAAAGGACAAGGAAAAGGACAAAGACAGCCATTGGTGTAATGTTAGTTATGACCATACAGGTCAGGTGCACAGTTGTAGGGTACATTAGCTAGTGTGGGAAGGGCTGGGCTGGGAGGTGTGTGTAATTCTGTTGTTCCCTCTGTTTCTGCTGGGCAACGGTAGACTGAAGGAGGAGGTAGTCCCAGGACACTGGGGGAACCGGTAAGCCTGCTAACCCCCTTCTCCTCCTCTGGTGCTCTCTTTCTCTTTGCTCTCTCTGTCTCAGCATTCATTCCTCCTCTCTATCTCTTGTGCTCAACATTCTCCACCTATTATACTATGGCTTTAAGGTTGTTTTTTTCCCCACCCCCTCCGCTCGTCCCATGCGTCCTCCTTCGTTCCATGTGTATCTTGTGTGTGACAGTCCATTCTTCTTCTCTGCACCTCTGGGCATGCATCCGTACTGTGCTGGGAGGTGCATGATACAGGATGATCACTCCGAGGCTTGTGCTATCATTCTTACTGATAGGGGGCGATCATGCACCACTTTACCCAGTACTGTTGGGCTCACTCAGGAAGGGGAGGTGTGGAATGTTGATTTTGCAACAGTGTGGTACACCTCTGTCAGTATGACACCACCAGTGTGCATTGCCAGCATTGAGATGTGACACTAACCTACTTTTAAAACAAACATTGTGAATGTGAGCAGAATAACATTTTTAAACAGCTCTCTTGTGTTATTCTGTATTATCAATACGTGTCTTTCTGATGCAGGTGTATCATGTTTGCATTTCTAATATGTGAATGTTTCATTCTTTGTATGAATATCAGACAGATGAAGCCCATGGTGGTAGTTGCTGCAGGTAGAACTTGGGGGAGAAACCTCTGAGATAATCATGTTTGTCCTTGACTGTTGACTCTCGTTAAATTGCCCAAGAAAATATATTGTCACACCTTAAACAAAGTGCAGTAATGTATTTAATAGCCTTAATGCATTTTACTATGTATTGTACAGGAAGAGATATTTCACTTAATAATGTGCCATGTGATGTATGGTGTGTGTTGCACTTCAAAAAGGCTTTTTTAAGCTTTATAATATATTTTGTTTAATGTGTGACCTACTGATGTTAAGCAGCAGCAAAATCAAGCAGCCTAAATCAGCTGATAGAGATGGAGCTACTGTGTGTTTATTGTTAGACTGTACTTGTGCCGCAGAAGACCAAACTAAATTGTCTGTTTTTCTTCCTCAACAGGAAGCCGAAGCAGTGGATCCAACCCCAGCGCAGGCAAAGGTAGACGCTCCTCCCCACAGGAGAAGGGTCAGAGGTCAGCATGCAGCGAATCAGAGCCCCGCGTCCGTGGAGGGAGGCGCGGTGATAGGTCCGCCAGCCAAATGAGCCATCACAGCCACGCCGTCTCCAGTCACAGTCACGCCCGATCAAGTCTCAGTCACAGTCAATCACACAGGAGTCACTCCCTCTCACAGAACAGCCACCCGTCCTTCACCTACAGCCACGCCCCCTTCACCCAGCCAGGGCCAGGCTCGTGTGCCCACAGCGAGCGAAGCCATGCCTCCTCCTACGGCCCCCCAGGCTTGCCTCCCCCTTATTGTCTGGCCCGACTGGCCCCCAAGACCTCGGTCAGCAGCAGCACGCCCCCCGGAGCCCCTCCTGGGAGAGAGTTAGCAGCCGTTCCTCCTGAGCTCACCGCTAGTCGCCAGTCCTTCCAGCATGCCATGGGCAATCCCTGTGAGTTCTTTGTTGACATCATGTGACAGGACAGTGCCTTTCAAAACTCATCGAGCACAAAACAATTCTCCCCCGAACCCCTGTCACCTCCTTTTCTCTTTCCTCTCAGTCCTTTGCCTCTCTGACTGTCTCCAAGTTCAGGATGTAGACACTGACTGGTCCTCTACCTACCCCCCTGCTATCTGTCTGTATTTCTGATGTCTAAGCAAAGGAATACAGGCAGCAAGTGCACAACAGGAGGGAGTCCTCCCACGCACACACACAAGCACGGGTCCTCTGTGGCTGAAAACCCACTTTTGTATTGATGTGTACAGTTTGTGAAATGTGAGTGGTATTCAGTGCGGTGATTCTTTAACGCTGCCACGCAGACATTCTCGGAAGTGTGAACCCAACCTTGGATATATTCTGTTCTGCAAGACCTTTAAGCTGGCAGGGCCTGGATCTCAATCCCCCAGACCCGGACCGACAGCTACATAAGAGTAGTAGGAACATTTCTCTCCGCCTAGAACTTGGAATTGATCTTCTTCCTCATATTAGAGTGTGTACTGATGCAATTTAGCACACTACACCAAACCTCTGGCCCCATTTCCTTTATACTGTGGCACTGCCACTGGCCTGTTTAAGCTCTTAACTGCCAACTACTGGAATGCTAACGTTGACCAGTTCATGATCCGTGATTTCTTCATAGGGGAGGCCCTGTAGGCAGCCATTAGTTGACCTTGGCTGCATATTGCATGACTGTCTCAACTGCTTTAAAGAAAAGAAATTTTATTAATACATTTTGTTTAAAGTATTACAATCATTGGGAGGAATGTTACCTCTTGCCAATGTTCTAAAGGAAGAATCCGTACACTGGATGAATTTTGTGATGTTATTTATGTGATCATGTTGCATTGATGGTGTCATACTTTGACTACATACGACTGACTGACTGACAGACAGACAGACAATCAGACATCATTCTTTGTGAATCAGTGGCCAGTTTCCACTGTCCTAGCTGTGCTTTGTCGAATGTATCATTATTGCTGTCAGTGATTAAACCCTGACCTCCATAACACTTTGGTTAAGTAAGCAAAATCAACTTACAAACCGGATTGCAAACAGTGGACACCCACCACAGCTGTGAAAGCAAACTCAAAGGGGGTGACATGAGATAAACCAGTTTGCTGAAAGCATCATGTTTGTTTCCTTCGTAGCGAGTATGAGCTTCGATAAAAGTCAGTGTGATAAAGCCAAAGCCTCACAATGTGTGGTGGAAATTTCTTAAATTTCACAGTAGGAGCTGTCTATGATGTAGATCTCTTTATGATTATCATCTGACACTTGTCATTTTAGTACTTCAAAGTGACTTCAAGGGGACTCCTGGCCTTCAGATTCTTATCTCCTTGCAAAACAATAGCAAACCCCTGTTGTACCTACTTAAAATACAATTACAGGAGGGAAGTAACACACAGACACTAGTTTTATGAGCACTTTTCCATTTTGTCTCCCTCCCTTTAGTATGAAACACTGTTTGCAATCAAAGCTTTCTCTTTAATTTTGTTTCTTTACAAAAGAAGAATAAATTGTACATAGAAATTTATTATATATATGAATAAAAATATATATGTTAAAAAATGTTGTCTGCATTTTCCATGCTAATCACCTGTAACATACACTTTTTTCTTTCTTTTTTTACCAGGACCACTAGATGGAGACATAATTTGTAATTTACTCTTTCTTACCTCACTTAAATTTTTAAGTTTGATTAATATATTTTGGACATGAATGCAGGCATTAACTTGAATTAGGCATTGACTCAATCAAGTAGGTGGTCATTTCTCAAGAAGTCTACTTGATGACCACCGATCGCTCATAAAGTAGGCTGCTATAAAAAAAGTACAGATGAACCGTAAGATGACCAACACCAAATGTGTCAGCCAAACTGCATTTGTTGAGACACAGTTACTGCCACCCGTGCTGCTGCGTACTTTCCCAGTGGGCTGCTGCTCTTCTCAACAGGCTCAGCTGCTCACTACACCCACACACTCCCTCTTGTCTGCTTGGCCCACCAACCACAGACGTTTGACAACATTATTGTTTGATGGTGACGCTGCACATCCCCCACATGAGGGGATGTGTTAAAGAAGTTAGTCAGGAAGGAAGTGTAAGAGATGTCAGAGCCTGACGCCCTCGCCTCCGGAAGCAGATTAAAAAGTAGTCAACCAAAAGAAGCAGCCCCCAGAAGAGCACGATGACCTGCGATAGCCTGCGTGACATTCATACAGAGCATCAAGTAAAGTGCAGTCATCTAGACACTGACTTCTGTCACAACTGACATAGTTGCAGTTTGACTACTGAGGCTGATGTCAGCCTACATGCGAATGCACATGCACTCATTTACCAGCAGAATGAACATCATTACTGCTCTGCTTACCGAACAACTCAAACGTATTTTCCAACTCAGTATGTTAATTGAGCTATTGGGGTTTATTGTGCTTCATTGCTGAATTTAGGGGGAGGTTGAAGGTTAAGTGTGGGAGGTGTTTCTTGGCCAGGGGTGCGTAGGCCGATGACTTTTGACATCACGGTCTCAGGTCACCTGTGTATGCTCTTAAAGTAGGCGAAGCCCTGCTAGACAGATTAGAATGTAAAAGGTGAAATCTGCCAAATGTTACGTACGTATTACATGATCATATGCATTATAAGCATGACGCAGCAGGCAAATCTTGAAAGAGTTGAAACTGAGTCAGAGTCATGAGATGCACCATCCTGAATTAAACTTACTTAGATTGACTGATTTGTAGTCAGCCAGATACCATCTCATCATGAGTCAGCAAATTTCCAGTTTTCCAAAAGTCAAAGCACTTACTGTAAGGAAACCCTTTTCAAAGGAAATAAACACAATTAACTTTGTTTTGGGAATAGACACAAATCTTTCAACCAGCCACTCAATTAAACATCCAAGGTTACAAAGTCACTTTCATTTTCGCATAGCTGCACTTTTTGTTTCAGTTTGCCTGTGTTTGTTGATGTGGTTTGGAATTAACATCTCCAGTCACATAATAATAATAGCAGGTGATTAGGAAAATTTTGAACTTTTCATTGACTTCTAACTTGTGACTCTTTGCAGGAGCAACTCATACAGTATGTGTCATCTAACATGACTCATCAGCATCAGTCCTCTTTGCGACATGATTTCAGAAACCTCATAAAAATTGTACTTCACTCCAACCAACGTGACATCTTCTTTTCAATTAGAATTATTAAAGACATACCTTTACGCTGCAAGAAAAAAAATGAAAAAATTTCTAGGTTTAAGTTTAGAACACAAGCAGGAAATCCCCCCTCCCCCACAATGACGTCTGCTTAAACTTTGTTTAACAAATTATGAAGGTCAAACCTAATCAAATAATAAATACAAATAAATTACTCATCATAGTCACAGGGAAGATTTCAAGCAAAGGTAGAGATACGTAGATTTTTACTCAAGAACAATAAGTAAAACTACTCTGGAGCAAAAACAACTCTTTAGTTACATTGTAAAAGAGACAAGGTGCTATCTGAACCAACAAACGCTTCCATTCATAATAAGGAAAAATGAGTAATTTAAAAAGATATTCAAAATTTTGTCTGGTTCGTGACTCTAGGCTACTTTAATTTTTGCATTTCCAAAAGTAGTTTAGTGCAATGCTTTATCAGTGATTTGCATTAGTAAAATGTGTAATTATTGATTTTAAAATGTACTGGAAAAGTACATGAAAAATCAGCAGTAATGCTTGTAATGACATAGACCCATTCATAGCATATTGCTCTGACACAAGTAGGAGTTGTGGCTGGGACTGTGGGTTTGCAGGTATGCAGTAATTAAGGTTCATTAAGTGTTCATTTCATAAATCTGGGCAGGATGGAACAAGTGCAGCAAGTTATCAACAATAACAAGACTATGCTGTAATCTAATATTCACAGGCTGTACTGTTCAAGAAGAAGAAACCAAAGAGACTAAAACAGTAATCCACAAACAAAACAAGCAAAAAATGACCGAGAAGTCTATTCAGGCACAGCAGGTGGCACGACAGCAACACTGAGGCAGCGGAGAGAGAGAGAGAGAGAGAGAGAGAGAGAGAGAGAGAGAGAGAGAGAGAGAGAGAGAGAGAGAGAGAGAGAGAGAGAACAAAATATTGGGACCTGTTTTGTTCATAATGTTTTTTCCCTCTTTTTTTTGCCTTTTAAACAACTCTCATATCCTGATATCTTGATGCTGATATTTCTAGTCTTGCTGTTTATCACCAAAGGAAATAACCTCTTCATATAATAATCTTTATAAAATGATCAAAATAAAATGCAAGCATGTTATAGTTTGTAATTTGCAGGTGTTATGTTTTTCAGACTATGAGTTCAACTATCTTTTATCTGACTGCTGTCAAGTCATACTACAAGTCACGCCCCCCCTGAAAAAAAGAAAAAAAAACAACCCCTGAGTATGAGTAGTATGCTCAGCTGGCTCTGCGTGGAGTTATTTATCACTGAGCACTGAGGCCACACCACAGAGATAATTCTTCACATGACACAATTCATTTTTCATCCCCATAGCATTACTGCTGAGTGACTTTAACTTAAGAGGAAAGTTAAGGGTGTTCATGTCTTTTAGAGTACGGCTAGATTTAGAGAGAAAAAAAAATTAAGTGCCTTTTTAAAATAAATTGGGTACCTGGGATGTTCCTTGGATTGGATTATTTTACGTCTTTCCTGAGGTGGCTGTGACATCCTTTACGACGGGGCTGGGGAGCTGACAACAGCATGGCCGTGATTCTGTGGGCGATGGGTCTCTCTCTGCTCATGCAGGGATGTTTATGCAGTGTTGGACAGACTAATAGGGGCTGCTTGAAATGGTCACCACATGGAAACGATGTTTGCTGTGATATCTGTCATCCTGGTAAGTAACAAGGGAGACAATGACCATTACAACTCTATTCTGTGTCTTTTGAATTGATGAAATCTGCTGTTAGTTCAGAAGAATATTGTTAACTAAGGCTCCACAGGTCAATATGTATGTATCATTCTTATCCCAACAGTTTTAAAAGTATTTTAAAAGTATCAAATAGCAACAAAAAGCCTACTGAGTTGTAAGAGCTTTTATCTTAAGATGTTCAAAAAAAAAAAAAAAAATCATATTCCAGGCCTTGAGCAGTTCCCTTATGGTGGTTGCTGGAAACCAAATATAGTTTCAGTGGTTTTTCAGCTAATACCACAACAAAGAGAAAAGACTGGATGATGTAATCAAATAATGGAGGCTGTGATATATTCTTGTATATGCCCTAACAATTCCAAGTTTTGACTACTGTAGGTTGCCAGAGCTAATTTCGCCAAAATTTTCCATTTTCATCAGTAAGTTTCTGAAAGCGCTCCTGTGCTGCATATCAGGGGGAAATCATATTATCTTACGTAAAACGATCTGTTACGTTATGGAAAGTGCTAATCTCACTGAAAGGATGTCAGCCAATGTGACAGAGATTACAGCATAGCCTGCGGTGTTCTGTGTGTGTGTTCGTAGGAAATCGCCTGGTCAAAAACTGTGGGCCAAGACCACAAGATCTTTGCACTCCATGTGAGCCCAAGACATTTACAGTGAAGCCTAAACACCTAATGTGTACCCCGTGTACACAGTGCATAGGTATGTTAACAGATCCTACTGGTCACAAAACTGCATATAACATTTCTTTCAGTAACAAGCTGAAATTTGTAAAATTGTATGATGATTTTACATCTTTCTTTGTATGTTTAGGTGCTCAAGTCCTCGTGAAAGAATGTACGACCACACATGACACAAAGTGCGGCTGTAAAGAAGGACTCACCTGTGGGAATGAACACTGCACATTTTGTGTCAAGAAGTGTGGCAAAGGCCAGGAACCTACGGAGAATCGTAAGCAAACTAAAAAAAAGCACATGACTTTGGCACATACACACTAGATTTACAGCCAACACTGAGTGAACTGAATGATCGTCTGCACAGGTTCTTGCAGAACATGTCCAAATGGAACCTTCAACAACCAAATTCACCAGAAGTGTAAACCCTGGAGTACCAAGTGAGAGATATTCTGCTTTAAAAAAAAAACAGCATCTGCCACTGAAGCCAAGTTTTGTTGTTGTTGTACTGACGGACAGATTGTCTGTAATTCTTCTGTCCCCTTTTTGTTTTTCTCAAAAGGTGTCCCAGTCCAGATCAAAAGATTGTGGCAGAGGGAGATGCATTTACAGACATTAAGTGTGATGTTTTTCCTGGCTCACAGACCACTGTAGAGCAATCTGGTAGGATGTGATTCTATCTTCTATGATTATTTTGAATGAAAGCCAACAATAACTTCTTGCTTTTTTCTATCACATCACACAGAACAGACATGGCCATTGGTCTTATCTGTGCTCACCAGCATAGCTCTGATGGTCTTTGGTATCATTATCATACATCTTTCTTTGTATGTTTAGGTGCTCAAGTCTTGGCCACAAATCACACAAAGAGAGGCTGTAAAGAAGGACTCACCTGTGGGAATGAACACTGCACATTTTGTGTCAAGAAGTGTGACACAGGCCAGGAACCTACGGAGACTCGTAAGTAAACTAAAAACAAGCACATGACTTTGGCACATGCACACTAGATTTACAGCCAACACTGAGTGAACTGAGTGATCGTCTGCACAGGTTCTTGCAGAACATGTCCAAATGGAACCTTCAACGACCAGATTCACCAGAAGTGTAAACCCTGGAGTACCAAGTGAGAGATATTCTGCTTTAAAAAAAACAAACAGCATCTGCCACTGAAGCCAAGTTTTGTTGTTGTTGCTGACGGACAGATTGTCTGTAATCCTTCTGTCCCCTTTTTATTTTTCTCAAAAGGTGTCCCAGTCCAGATCAAAAGATTGTGGCAGAGGGAGATGCATTTTCTGACATTAAGTGTGTTTCTCTTCGCTCACAGACCACTGTAGAGCAATCTGGTAGGATGTGATTCTATCTTCTATTCCTCTATGATTATTTTTAATGAAAGCCAGCAATAACCTGCTATTTTCTATCAAATCACACAGAACAGACATGGCCATTGGTCTTATCTGTGCTCACCGGCATAGCTCTGATCGTCTTCGGCATCATCATCATTGTGACCATGAAACTCCACCAGAAAAAAAGGACAAAAAAGACCATCACAAAACCCCCGATAATCAGAACCCCCACAGGTAATTACTACTGTAATTCATGACCATGTTGCATGAATGGCATGGTTTATCAAAAAGTCAATCACAAATACACTGAAAAACTATTTGTTCTTAATTTTTTCTTTAGATGACCCCAGGACATTAATAGCAATTGAGTGCAGTTTCCACGAGGCCGAGCAAGAACAGGGCAGCAGTTCAGAGTCGCTTGCCTCCAATGACACCTCAAAGCAGCTCATTGGATGAATGGGAGGGGACTTGTCTAGACTACCACACTGAAATACCTGTTGAAATTTTATTTATTTATTTTATTCTGTGAAAAGAAAAGGGAGTTCCTGAGTAAGATAGGATCTGTCTTTGTGACACTGAGCCATGAGCTTCTAGACTGTCTTTGTTGTGCCAATTTGCTTGGCTCTTAATGAAAGAGCTGCAGCTGTCTCTTGACTTTTGAAAATATGGATAGATCAAGTTAGAGGTAACATTTTGCTCTACAATTACACCAGGGTACAATCCCAGTGATGTCACCGATACAGTGACTGTACACAGGGATGGCAGGGGAATTCTGAGAGGGAAAAAACAAAGTGGACAGCCTATTCATTATGTAAATTATAGAAGACAGTGAGGCTGTGTTTATTTTAGGACTACCGTCTCTTTCAAGCATAGATAAAAGGGGGAAAAAAAGTCCCGGAAGTTTTTGAATTACTGAATTGAGTTAATAGTAAAACATCCCTTAAATAAAAAATCACAACCTTTCGAAACCACTGGAAACAACCCATTTTTCTATTAAACCTTTTTGAAACTACTTAGTAGGTGTACTTGAGTCAATGATCTGTGTAAAATGATACTGTACTCTTGAATGAGTGGGAATTTCACTACTCGAATATTTGCATGTTTGAGCGGTAAGGCTGCTGAGTGTTTCCTCTGTGTGAACGCACAGTGCAGGAGGGTGTTGAGATGCGTCTTTGCGACACGTTTCAGTCACGTCCAACGCTAACCCCACACATCCGCCTCCAGGAATAGGTGTTTTATTTTACTAAAACTTCAATGCCAAACTCAGTTACCTACTGTTACTCAATTTTTAAATTCATAACCCTGGTTATATCGCAGCAGCAAAACTAGAAAAAAGAATCATGATTTTATGGGGTGAAATATGATTTGTCAGGGGATGTTTTTTGTTACTCTTTGTGTGTTTTGGTTTATTATTTAAATGTTTGTAGGTCTATGTGGACTACTTTGTGTCACAGAGAGTGACAATAATAGCGCACCAAAGACAATAGCTTTTGTATACAAAGTTCACTTTAAATTCAGGTTGCAGTTGCCTCTCTCACCCATTATCAGGAACTACAGTGCATGGACTTCCCTTCTATTGCTTTATTGGTGTCAAAAAGTCCAGTGAAGGGAGTTTCCCCTTTTGTCAATAGGTAATCCTACAACATGCTACGTTTTGAGCACCAGTGGGTCTACAATGTAGTAGAGTCCCCATATCTACAGTGGTATGTTCTTTTAAATGACAGAGGGAGATTACTGTATGTTAAGGTTCATGTCAACTCCTTCAGCAAGCTGAGACATGCCTCTTGAGCAAGAATTTAGCAACACCGTGGGTATCCCAAGCAGATCTCTCAGATTATGATTAGTCATGTGCTGCACTTAGATCTTTCAGATTCCTGAATGTGTCATGTGGGAACTCCTCAGGATTAATGATACACAGCAAATAAATGGGACACACAAGATATGAATATGAGGCTGAAGGGTCATGTGGAAACCCCCCAGTCAGCCCTGCACTCCTTATTGTTTTGGTTTATCTTCTAAGGCACGGTGGAGTGGGCAGCCAGATCAGACCAAGTGGAACTTTTTTTTCAAAAACACGTCTTTTCTTAACTGTAGCAGGCGTATCGCTCTGAAATGGAATGTTTGAGAAATGTGTTGTGTGGGCTCAGGGTGACAGGGTTAGCCCACACCTATAGTAATGTATCAATGTGCGTATGAAATGAGTGCGTATGAGTCACAACTCAGGCAAGTCTGTTGAAAGACCACAAAGTCTCAGGTGCAGTCTAAATTACTGAGTAACATTTTAGGAACTGTAGCACTTTCTTTCTCCTGTCAACTGTTACCT
Organism: Hollardia meadi; assembly: GCA_037974645.1. Classification (NCBI taxonomy): domain Eukaryota; kingdom Metazoa; phylum Chordata; class Actinopteri; order Tetraodontiformes; family Triacanthodidae; genus Hollardia; species Hollardia meadi. Next base: position 12,971,284 of record JBBPCS010000480.1, on the reverse strand, counting down.
GATTCATTTTATGCACTTCTGTGTGTTTATATGAATTTATCTTTCTGCCTTTGATATGTTTTACATGACTTGTTGTTTATATTACATGCCTTCTTTACATTGTACTTTTTTTTTTTTTAAACTTTCGAAATTTCTAATAAAATGGGGATTATTTTTTTTATTCGTTGCACTTTTTTTCATACAGAAATATTGCATTCATAGTGGTCCACCTGAGCAGTGGCATATTTTATTTGTAAAAAAAAAAAAAGAAAGAAAAAAATAACTAAAGAACAAAAACAAACAAAACAAACACCAAACAAAACAGTGTTTTATACTTGAATGAAACCAATACTTTAAACCAATGCATAATTATATGTTCGTACAAGTCCGATCTGTTGTTAGAGAAAGCATTCCGTACAATGAATAGTGTAAACTGGCATTATAATTGTCTCTGGACAAATATTGCATGTGTACCTGATTTCAACTTAAAGGTCCAATTCCAACCTTTCAACATCTCAGTCTTTGGTCACTGATGTGAATGACTGTGAGATGCAGTTGAACCCTCCAAAAAGCCAGTAAGTGGACCTTTGAGTATGGTTGCCAATTGTTACAGATACTGTTCCCAAAAGATATATTTACATATGGATATTGCAAAACAATTTGAGATACTTTGGTGACAGTTGTAATATGTTTCTTTATACAACAAATGGGATTTCCATTTAGTAAGGGTTGATTATCATTTGATTGTCATTGTACTATTGTAAACTTGGCTGATGTCCTGCATGACTGATTTGAAACAATGTTGGCAGACAGTCTAAAAGTGGATGTCTTAAAGTAGCTTGTCGGTAAACTACTTCACTCAGGGTCAAGGGTTATTACAGTTACTTCATGTTTTGTCATTTGACATTTTGGATGGTAACGGCATACTGCTTAACTAACTTAAAACAAACAAAAGCTACAAATATGATATAATAAAAAAGCTATACTGCTTAAATTAACACTGAAGAATACTTCGATAAACCTCGATTTTCCCTTTAAAAATGATAAAGGCAGGAGACCAAAGCGTTGTCATTATTTAGTTAATCAAGAAATATTTTAAAAGGTTACTTCTCTCAATTCCTTCTCTTTTTTTTCCACTGGTCTAAAGTGCTAGCAGGGGTGGCTGGTAGAGAGAACTTCATTCTCGTCATTTTCAACTTTAAAGTAATAAGTAATGAGAACTCTAGCTGAACTGATAGTGTTTTAAAATACATAAATATGCACTCCAACAGCAAAATGTATTGAAAAAAGGTTATTGTTGCTTGCAATTTTCCTTCTTTTCTTTGGGTTTAGAGCGCCCTGATTTGTCCGTTTGCCGTTTTGTGGGTGGGATGAAAGTGGGCTCTTCAAGGAAGTCATGTAAGCCAGAATGCGGCATGGGAAGTGACTGACTGGTTGGCCCTATATTGGAGGGAAAAAGGATGTGAGTGTTCAGCTATTGTTTTAACAGTTTCATTTTGAGTGCCATTTTTCCTGTTTACAGTACCTGTTTGTCCCACCCTGAGGCTCTCTGTGCCTTGCCTTCTGGCCTGGAAGGTCGGGTCAAGCTCTTCCGCGATGTTTCTGATATGCTGGGTTTGTCTGTAAACGCAGCAGTTGCAAGTCAGAATACTAAGAAGATGAAAGACATATGGTTTCATGTGTATTCAGGTAGAGACAATTACAGTATCGTGGAGGTGGGACTGGGTGGCTGGTTCTCTGGGGAGCAATCCTCAGTGGGAGAAGGAAGGCCCTCCGAGTCAAGCCTCTCTCGTTGGACCTAAGGAAGCGGACAAAGGAGTCTCACTCATTTCATTCAAACCAACAATACTAACACAGATTATAGCAAGGCAAGTGCAATAACTGCAGTGTTAAGGATTTAAGAGGATCTTTAGAAAGACATGTATGACAATTTCATGTACCAACTTTGGATGCTAAAACGCTAAACGTGTGAGGTAGACTGATGAGTCAAATTATCGGTATCGGCGGAACTCGACTCAGAAAGTGGCCGATAGCTGCTCGGCATCCACCAGTCAACTTCTCAACTGGAATTACTAACAAATATAACAGCTCAAAAAACAAAAATCGCTTCCACTTACATTTTTTTTTACTGTTACTTTGATGAATTCCAAATTTATTTATGTATCAGTTACTTTAAGTTGGATGTAAAGTGATCCAGATTTTATTTAGGTATTTATTATTACTTTGACTTAGATGTTGAAGTCAACAGAGATAGGGGTGTGATGTCCATAAATCGTCTTTTTCCCCTCTATAAACTATCGTTATATCAGCATTTGAAAATCCACTATCGGTCGACCTCTACTGAACATATTTACCTGTATGTCTCTTGCAACTTGTCTGTCATGATTACTGAGCATCGCTTTGTGCTCACGCCATGATGCTGGCCCTTCAAGCTCACGAGATCGACGCTTTGTCTTAATTTCCTGCTTCTGCATAAAATGGGCAATTTCCTAGTGCAAAAAAAACAACAACACAACAGCAGGTCATTCTAAAGGTGGAAGTTGACTATGGGATACATCGATACTGAATTCCATTCAGTTCATCATTGTACCTCATCCTGCGCCACTTGTGCTACTCTGAAGTCTCCCTCTGGGTAAAAACTACATGGAGAGGGTTGGGAGTTCTGTGAATACAAGAAAGTAAAAGTCAGGAAAAAAACAATGAAAAGAAATGGATCGTCTTTCCTTTCTCCATGACTCCTAAATCACAGTGAGTCATGACAAACTCTCGGGTCCCTTACCCTCCTCAACAGCTTTTTCTCTTCCTCCTGCAGCTTACGAGCCAGTTCTTCATCCTGTAGGACCTGCTGCAGCTCCCCCAGGTCGAGCCTTGCTTCGCCCAGCTCTGGTTGTAGTAACGCTCCTAAGGGTGAGGTTTGGCAAGAGTCAAAACCAAAGGAAATAAAGTGACTGCTGACAACGAGGATATGAGGAGTAAAAAAAAAACAACCCATAAAACATGAAACTCAGAGAAGAATCGTATAAGTGCACTGAAACAGAGGCTGAAAGACACAAAGATCAAGAACATTGGAATCACACCAAGAGATGAGAGGATGCAGCATGTGATGTTATGTTTTGAAAGGGACTCCAAAGAACTTATTCCCCTCACTACATCAAGGCTGTAAGAATGATGATGGAAGATGAGAATGAAAGTGCATATTGAAGATTATTTCAGGTGGAATTATAGATATGAACAGGAAAATGTCCCACTTCAGTCACCACTAAAACCCAAATTTGTCCAGATTAGATGATGATTGAGGGAAGATGAGAGGAGCAGATGTACACAGAGAGGTAGGGAGCACAGCTGTGGAAGATTTCCCTCTGCAGACTGGAGTTGGCTGCAGTTCTGGGTGTTACCTGCTGCCACGTGTCTTGACCTATCCCTGGTTGAAGCCCTGCTGCTGCTGAGGCTTTGGCTGCGCTGTGGGGCTCTCTGGCAGTTCTGCTCTCTTCTCCTCTCCACCTCCTGCTCCTCCTCTGAGCTTAACCTTTCTTCTATGGGCTTGTGCCAACGCCTGCGTTCACTTGTTGTCCTCTTGACCCTGCAATCATTTACATTTCTCTCCCTCACGTGATCGTTGGCGCATCTGTGCTCTCTCCACGTTCTGCTGCCTCCCCTTTCTCTGTTAGAAAGATATGAGTCCCTTCTACTAATCTCATAAACCTCTCCATCATGCTCCACAATATTACGGTGCCTGTCTCGGTCTTCTCTGTGATCTCTCCCACTGCTCTCTCGGTATGATAATCGCCTCTTCTCCCCGATATCTCCATGGAAACTGTGCCTAGTGGTGAAAGCTCTCTGGAAGACTCTCTGATGTGGTTGGGAGTCGCTGCAGGAGACCTCACTCCCGTGAAGAACCTGGCTGTCTCTGCTTTGGGGCCTTATTTGCAGTGGCACCCCGTTGCTGCCAATCCTCACAGGCACACCCCTCTCTCTGAGGACCTGGCCTAGCATCTCCCAGACACCGCTGCTTTCACCCCGCTGTCTGTTAAAGCTCCTGGTGTCGTCCCGAAAACGGACATGTTTGTCAGAGTTATCCTTATAGCTCCAAGTTCTCGCTAGGTCTCTGTTGCTTTGTCTGCACCTGTCATGTAGCCTGACAGATTCACTGCGACTACATCGCCTTTCTTTTACCTCGCCTAACCTAGAGTCTCTATCCAAATCTCTGCTCCTGTGCAAAGCCTCATGCTCCTCTCTATGGTTCCTTTCTTGATCCCAATTCAGAGGCCTCCTCTTCTCTAGGTGACCATTTTCATAATAGTCCTGATCCCACTCTCCTCTCTCCTCCTCCCCAACTCTCAGCTCATCTGTGAAGCTGCTGCGAGAGCTAAGACTTCGGTGCTTTCTCTCATGCGAATGATGTAAAGCTGCCTGCTGTCTAGGGGGTGACATACTAAGTCTTTCATTCACTCTTTGGGACAAGACAGAAGGCTGTTTAGAGAAAACTGTGTCTGAGTCTTCTGAATCCTCACTCAAAGGCTCTCTCAATTCACCCCTGATTTCCCTAAAGGAATCTGTATGTCCTTGATTTGACCATGAAGTTGTGTTTTTCTGAGCTGCTACCCCACTGCGGGAGTCAGCCTTAGGCTCAGTTAAGTCTGAATGGTTGTAAGAGGTAGAACATTGCCACCTGGTGGTGGTAGATGAGTAATGCTCCTCTCCTTGATGAATGCTGCTGAGTTTGTGCTGGTGTGGGGATGGCAGTGCAGGATCGCTGGCGCTGCCTTTAGTAATGCCAAACATGCAAACACAAAAGCAGGGAGGATGGGTGAGGCTGTTAGCGGGTACTATTAGACAAAGTGCAGTTAATGATAAGGTAACGTTAAAAATAGCATAATGTAATTTAAGTGAGAGAATTTGTCCAATTTTTATGTAAATATCTGAGACACAACAGAAGCATTCCAATATGTTTTCAGACTGGAATACAGATGTATAGCCATGCATAAAACACAATATAAAAGACGTTACATGCATGCAACTAAATCAGAGCACAACACATGATGAAAATAAAAATGTAGTGCGATTGCTATGTAGGGGATGCTTTGTTCATGGTGTTGTACTATATGTGGAGAACAAATAAAACAATCATAAATGGTAGAACAAAGCATGTCAGACAGAAGCTAAACAAGTTCTGGGTTTTCTCCTTCCAGTGTAACAAAAATCTGGAAATACACATAACAAAATATACAGTTTGTTCAAGCACCTCCATTTTCTTTAAAATTATTTTTTGCAATCTTTTAGGATTGTTGACCAATATTGTCACATCCAATAAAACATTAAGAAACATTAGAAAATGGATACATTTAAACTGTACCTTCACTATGGCCCTCCTGCCCTCTGCTCCTCCTCCTGAGTCTCTGCTCCTCCTCTTCGTGCATGCGCTTCGCTATTTCCTGTGGAAACACAGCCGTGCTGATTGCTCTTTGGAGCATAAACCATAATGAGTAAACCAATAGGAATTTAGGCCAAAAAGAAGATTTCAGATAAATGGGACTGTTTTGTTAAATAAGCAACTAAACACATACATGTCTAGGCCTTTTTAGGATTTGAGAATTTTTCTACTACATTATTGTCGTTTTAACCCCTCGACCCAAACCTGTATCGTTTACCAATAATCATTTCATCTTTTTCTTTATCTGGTTCATTTCCAACTTTGAAACACATTTAGTCGTCACAGCAGACCCAAGAATAAAATGATCTGGATAAGAGCATTACGAAATGTCAAAACAAGCTCCACTAACTGAACAGTCAGGTTATACCACTGGTGTGCAATCATGAGTTGGCATGACTGCAAGAATTTTCTTTAAGACATCATGTATACTGTTGTGCTTTCAACCAGCAGATGGCAGTATAATACAGACTGCATACAAAGAAAGCAATGTATGCCATGCGGATGGTTTTGCTTTTCTATTATGTTTCGTTATATATTTATGTTAGAAAAAATGCTTTAATAATGTAGACACTGCTTTGTCTTGAAACCTCAAATGACTTGACATAAACCTCCTCAGCTCCCTTTGATTTAATCTATATATTATTAGTGTTTAAGTAACAATCCAAAGGTAACAGTTTGAAACACTCAAGCCCTGCTGGGAGGTGACAGAGCTTACATCAAGAAGAGAATCTAATCCAACGACATCTGGCGATCTGACATTTGACATTTTAATAGTGGCGATTTAACATAAAACCAGCTCCAAGTGGCCAAACAAACTATTTCAGTAAAGGGTGTAGCTGATTCAATGGAAACTAGGAGACTGAATAAGAAACAAGCAAACTTTTAATCTCCTTCAGCCAGAACTACGGACCAGAAAAACACCAACAGTAGCAGGACAGCAGGACTGTTACTTGAACCAACACCTCGTCACTGGTGAATGCCTGTTCTTACCAGAGCTGCTATACTCGTCTGCTCTCTGAAGGAGACCTCCACACAATGTCTGTGGGTTGCTTTTCTTGGCAAGGCTAGAACTAATAATGTTCCCTGCAAATCAGCAATTTTCACCAGTGAATTGTAGTATGAAAATATGCCTCTGTAGGCTGTATTTGCAACATAAATCATAACTAAAAGCTAACGCAGCCACTTTTGTTTTGCAATCAGGGCGTGCGTGTCAGCCACTTTGCAAGCATCAGCAGACAATTAGCAGCTTTCCATGGCAGGTTAGGCGTGGAGTGCCACAGGGATCTGGCATTTAAATCTGCTCAGCCTGGCGCCTTCTGTTCCTTAATTAAAGACACAATCTACAGGGAAGCAAATATTTAATCAACACCTCTGATCAGCCAATCATTAAGGAAGGTAGGCTAACAGGAGTGTTAATAGATCATCATTTGATCCACACATCCACACTCATAAAAATGATAACATCCACACAGGAATAGTTATATTCTCATACCATGTGCTGCATAACAGCATGACTTTTAAACCAGTAACTTAACTCATGTTAGTTCCAACTGAGTTCAAACCCAACCCCTTTAACAATGATGAATGAACCCCACAGATTCTCTGACCTCACATCCTCCAAACAGGGAGCTTTTATAAGCCTGTCTGAGGCAGCCTGCTCTAAAAAGGGAACGGCAGGGTAAAGGAAAATATTATGCAGGAGCGGCCTTGTGACGCGACTGCTCCACTGGACCAGCTGGGGAGTTTTGTAGCAGAGTTGCGAGAGTCTCAGAAATTCATGTGTGCTGAAAAATGCACATACACTATATCAAGACAAAGTTTTTTAGGGGCTGCTGGGCTTCAGTCTTAACATTGAAACAACAAGGGAGAGGTGATTGATGGGAACCATCTGGTTGCCTCATGTGTTCGGGTTGCAAGATGATGTTGTTTTTGTATTTACAAAATTTTGGAGAGATCTAGTGCTGCACCACCAATGACGAGTAGAGAAAATGGACAACATACATGTCACAACAGCTATAACAGCAATGTCTAGATATGAATATGTTATATTTGTATTCAAAATCAGATGGTAAAAAAATTAAACTCACTTTGTTGACAACTGAAACATGACTTAATAGTCGGAAGCCACGTTTTCTGCTCTGTAAAGCTGTACATTGGCACAGGGGTACAGCCAAATGCTAATGTCAGCATGCTAACATGCTCACAGTGATGCCGACATGCTGATAATTAACAGGGTACAATTATTTAGAAAAGTACGGCTGTGGCAAATGAGAACAATTTTGCAGGTGATTAGTCATACACCGAAGTATTGGACAAATTAATTTTCGGCCCTGGTGATGCCACTAGATGGAACGTGATGGGATCACCAAAGTTGTTAAGACTTATCCAGAGTTGGATATGAATGCCTGTGCCATATTTCTGGCAATCCATCCTCTAGTTGTCAGTCTGGGCCAAAGATGGTGGACAGACATTTCGATCCACTGGGGGCTAAAAGGTGTCAAATACTTTAGATGTCACAATGTGACAGATTTTTAGTAGAATGCAACTTATTAATTTAGACATGAGAAGTGTGGAAAAACAACGCTTAGATTTGAGAATTTAGCCACAGATGAAAACAATGTATGGAATTGATTCTCAACTGTAACCATAAACTTGAAGAGTTATCGTCAATTAAAACTAAGTAAAACATTTAACTGCTTTTTTGGACTTGTTTTGGAAACCCAGTAGCAATGTTAAAACACTTCATGGAAAGGATAACCAAATGAAGACTGAGTCACTCAACACTGAACTTGGATAATGTCTTTACTTAACTTGCCTCTTCCTTAAGATTAAGATTTTACACATGTCGAGTGTGAACATCCAGTAATGTGCCCACATGAGTGCACTCTGTGTGAAGAGGCTGATGGTCCACGTCTGGACTCAACCACCAGATTGCTTGGGCCATCATCCAGATGGGTAGCTGACAGCCTGCGTCTCTGTTTAACAGCTGAGGTTGCTCATACATCCCTCTTACGGCACAGTGAACACACCAGAGGCCCAGAGCAGCACTTTGCTGCAAATGCCATTCATTATGGACTCAAGTCAGTCCGAAGAGAGGGCAGAGTGAACCATGCGATACTCCCTGACCTGCTGGTAACAGGCAGATAATGAAATGATATACAAGTATGTCCCGAGTGCCATATAACTCTATGAGTCCCTGTGCTAAAGGTGCTGACCTTGAAGAATTAATACTGGTGCCATTTTAAGTTTGTGCCAACTGCCAGAGTTGCCCCTCTAATTTATTTCCAGTTTCATCTGCACACTGCTGTAGTTACTGTAGTTTGAGATACATTCATTAATCTACCGTCACAAGCAGCAATTTCCTGCTTTGTGTACCACCGGAAACTTCCAACAGGCTTCAACATTTACCGAGTCAGATAATCCATTACAGCATTATCCATTATTCACATTCTATTGTGTTCAAATTAGTAACTTTACTTTGTAAAGGACATTTTGATTAATCTACCACTGAAATTAATTGTAACCAACATGAAGCCACAGCCACTTTTTCTGTGAGGGAGGAAACTAACAGCTTTTAACAGCCAAAATGTAGGCCAATGGGAAGTGAGTGTTTATACTCAAAAGCTAAATTAGGGGTTGATGAAGTATATATTTGATGCTAATACTTAGTAATAAATTTTTTTTTTTAAATGCATGACTTTTACATGTAACAAGTATTTTTACACTGTGATATTGATACTTTTACTGCAAGATCTGAGTACTTCTTCCACCTCTGGTGAAATCTTTCATTTAAAATATTACATGACCTTTAATGCATTCACTGGAGGAATGTAAACTTGATGCAGACATGATTAAATGGGTTTGTGCTCACCTCATCGTCCTGCTCCCTCCTCTTGGCCTCCTCAGCGCAACGCAGGATCTCCTCCTGAATTAAACGGGCATACTCAAAGTCTTGCTCCTCTCTACAGAACAGTCAGGGAAGAAAATTCCTTCTTACACTCTTGACTTACTGATACAACTTCCCAATTGTTCAACAATGTAAAAGAACAGAAATCTGCATACAGTAGGGTTAGGATACATGCAGGACATGAGGATGTGAAGTGATTTCTGAGAAGTGTAGCAGTGTGAGCTGTGTTAGAGTGGCATATGGGAGGGCAGGGGTCACCTACAGTTGTCTGGAGGCCTGTCTGAGGAGGGTGCTCTGCTGGGCCAACTGCTCCTCCTCCTCATCCTGCAGCCTTTTGGCTATACGGATGTCGTTCTGCACGAGCTGGTTCTTCTGGATGTTGGTGGTATAGTATTGCTCGACTATGAGGGCAAGGAGGGAAAAAAAGCAGAGGGTTAAGACTGTATTCAGTGTGTGGCAGTAAAGGACCAAGTGTGGTCTCGGTTTTAGCAATTCATAAGTACGATATTACTGCGAGCCTAAATCTGTTGACTTTTGACTATTAATGACTGCTGTGTTGTTTATTTGAAACCTGGTTTGAGAAATGCCAGACCATCAGTGTACTTTTGAGGAATCTTGAGGAAACATTTTGGTTAGCTTTGTTGTGTCGTTAGTGTATGTCTTTGCAACTTTTAATTGTAAACAAAACCGTAAACTGTGTTTCCCACTTTGAAAGAACGTAATACTTACCCTATTTCTTGTATAACGGTTGTTTCTTCATTTTCAATATTTAAATTCTACTTTATTCTCCATTTTAGAGCTCCCATCATCCCACAAATAAACCTACACCTCAGCAGGATGTTTTATTAGGTCGCTCAGGTATTGGATTTTTTTCAATCATGATCCCTTTTTCAAAACAGCAGATGAGCCACATGTGAAGGAGACTTGTTAATGATGTAGCCCAATGTAATACTGAATGGCATCAGTCTTTAAAGTCTTTAATGGCATAACTAAAGACGAAGCTGAGACAGACTGGAATGCAGCCCACATAATATAAATAAAGGAAGTGTGCAGCTGTACAGTTGTCACGTGGTACATTGACATTGTACTTACTCTCCTGTTCCTGCAGGTTGTGTGCCAACGCTCCATCTTCCAGCACAGCAAAACACTGGCACACTGAAAAGACAGAGGACAGCAACACTTCAGTATCAAACAAAAAGTTACACAGTGTTCACAAATGAATGGAGGGGGGATGTTTAATAAATTGAGCAGTTCTCTCACTTTGTTAATTGCTAAAACAATAGAAAAATGACAACAATCTCAAATGGCCCTGTTTGACTCTATCCAGAACAAGAGCTAAGCCTTTGGATGGCTTGAAAAGAGCCGATATTGTGGAGCTTTTGGTTCAGCACTCTGTCTTAAGGAAAACAAGAGGATACAAGTGCTGCATGACATGATTGCTGTTTATTCGACAAAGGCGGAGGAGTGTCCCTCAAAACCTTAGGAAGAAAGCAACCATCCACAACTCTGTTATGAATCCCATGTTAGATACACAAAAGGATCTCATAAAATCCTTACAGGGTACTAATGTTTCCAGAGGATCATACAAGAGGCCACAATTATTACTGTCCTCCCAACTGAGTTTGGCAGCAGCAGAGCCGGGGGTCCACCTAATTTTAACAAAAGCAACAGAGTGACTTGCCTTGTTGGGGTGCATGTGTCAGTGTGTGGATGTAAATGCATGCACAATTAATATATGCATCAGTACAAAAGATATAATATTTAAGGGAAGGGAAACCTGAGCAGATTGTACAAATGTATGTATACTGGAATCTCTAAGGTTGGTGTAAAGCCAAAGGCTTTAGCTAAGAGCTCTCTGTACACCAACTCTGTCTGGTTCTCCATATCGGGCCACTCTGCAGCAAACTAAGTCTTCCCTATCCCATGACAACATAGTCTGGCCACCTGCTGCTGGATAAGGTCACAAAACATATCAGTTTCATATCATTAACGTTCTCTAGCCTTGCCCTTTTTTTGTCCAAAAACTGACAAAGACAGGTACTTTAATAAAGACACAAGAACCTGAGACACAATTATGCAGAGAAAGTGCTCCTAAAGATGAGAAGTAAAACAAAGCGATAGTCAACAAGAGACCGTTAACTAGGGAATACCCGCAGTTTTGCATCACTCTTTGATCTGTTCATTGGCCTTGATGAGCCATGATGGGCTCCATGTGCTGAAGCCCATGTGTGTTTAATGTCTGTCAAACAAACTCAAAAGTTACTCCAGAGAAAATAAACACAGACAGGCAGCAGCACTGTGGCCCAGCTGTTTTCTCCACGTCTCTTCGTATCTTTACAGACACACACAGGCGGCTCACTGTGACCAGAAAAACCTAGAATGGCTTTCTTTTCTTACAGCTGAGCTTTTAAATACCAGGAGAAGGACAGAAGACAGTGTTTAAAGAAAGATTTAGCTCACTGCAGAGGGAAAAGCCCCCAGCTTGAGCCAGAAGCAGGGCCAATTAAAAACACCTGTCCTACTACTAATCCTTCCACTGATCCGGCTGGACTACGACTGTAGAGACAGCGGCTCCATTTCCATCCATGCGCCTAATGTTCTGGATACTCAAGTATTCAGTTTATGAGCTGAGAGTCCACACATAAATGCCATATGTTGTTTTTAATAACCTGTTTAAGCTCTTAACCCAGCCATGGCTACCTTGATACATTTTATATTGCTGTAACAACACCATAAGCCATTTTAAATGCCCAAAACATAAATAAACATAAGCTGGACAGGATATATTTCTATACCATCAGGGACTCAGTTCCAGGAAAACATGGCGATATAGTTGTAACACGATATCTTTATTTGACAGCAGGCATCACAAGTGAATATAAACAGTGAATCCCAAACAGGAATTCTGATGAGCAAATATGATTCACCATCTCAAATACTGTGCATGTGAACCTGGCTGGCACTTTGAGCACTGTAGGGGAGATGTCAAAGCTAGAGGCCTGGGTATCGGTACTCAATACCTTTAAGGTATTGACCGAAACAGCCCAGTAACAAGTAGTATAGAAACTTCTCCAGTCAAATGATTCCTGCATTTGATTAATTCTTGTATTAAGATCGAGACAAAATTGACTTTTTTATGTTTTTTTCTTGCAGCCAATAACTGCAACCATATTTCGATTTGATGCGATGTGCGATTGGCCCACTACCATAGCAGCTAAAACCGATACAGTATGTGGTGTTGTGAAGTTGAACGTGGTTTATTTGACAGAGTTGGCTAAGGCTTTTATTCTCCGTTTGTTTGGCTTCGACTGTGCCTTTTTGATCCCTTTGCCAGCAGAAGTTCAAATCTAAAACAGAGAAATGCATGAACAGAAGACAAGCAAAGACCCTGGAAATTTACTTACTAGCTGAGGATTCGCTGGATGGTGTCATGGATGACAAGAGTGAGCGGGAAGCCTCGAGATTCATTTTAAGAGTGACATATCCAGCCTACAGTCTGCAGTCTAGCTGTGATCGTCTGTATGGCTAACAGAAAACACACGAGACATCAAGCACTCGATTCATCCCAGACTTCAAGAATGCCTCTCTGTGTTCACTGTCTTGACTTGTAAGTTTGTGCTCTCAAAGACAACTTCATATGTTTGCTTAGTCTCTAAAGACACAAACATACTTTGATCCCCATCTGTTTTCACACAGGTTCATACTCTTCAAAATGTAAAGAGTCATTGTCCCTTTCATTATTGCTGAACTGCTAGAGCCTGCTCCAACAATGCAGCGTTAAATTTAAACATTCTGAGTCAATATAACACTCTGAGTTGATATAACAAGTGAAAGTCAGGATGTCTCCTCTTTGTCCAGTTTTGTAAATAGGGAAGTGCGAAAAACAATCTTCTGAAACATTATTATCAAATTCAGTCAAGCTCCATTCTGTAAATCCTAAAAGGACAAAAAACTATCTTGCTGTGAAAGTCTCTGGGTATGTTTCAGTCTACAAGGGCTCAACAGTCAAAGTTCATAGAAATCACCCAGACAGCACTAAGCCACCAAAAGGGTCTGTTTACACCACAAATGACCACATAACTCTACACTGAGACTTAACCCCCATACCAAGACAGACATGCATTACCACTTACACCTGTCGTGGAGCTTAAGAGACTATCCGCTAACAGGATCTCCAACCCGCCCTTATGTGTCCAGTCTGTCAATGAGGAGGGATTAAGTCAAGACTTGGTTTAAATCCGACAAGACAAATTGACAGCTCAAAACACGAGTTTACTCTTAAGTCCAACTCAGAAAGCAGAACGAAAGAAAAGAGGCAAAGATGGAAGAAAATGACAGTCTTTTCTGTGTGAGCGTGCAACTGTGTGTGGGTGTGTCTACATTGTGGGTTAACTTGTTTTTCCAATCTCCTTTAAATTGCTTTCTAGGGGAGGGACAAGCAGACTGTGTTATTATGACTGCTAAACAGGTTTTGAGAGACTTGCTGAGGTCCAGGCTGGGTGTGTTTTCAAAAAAACGTACTCCTACTATAAGCTTCTTTGCAAGGGCACCGAAAAGACCCCGTTAGGTCGTGCCTGTTTCCTAAGAGGATAGTAAATTAAAGATCCAGCAGAAAAGAGAAATTGGCTGTGGCATTTGAACACCACAGGCTAGATAAGCACAAAACAAAGGGAACAAGCAGATAAGATTTAAAAATAGTAGCAGACACCTAATGTATAGACCAGCATGTTACCCAACAGTGTGTGCGGACTGTAACTGCAGCCAGACTGCAGCAGAAGTGGATATTATAAAGCAGGAAACCACAACCTTTATGACCTCAAAGCAAAGACAGTCAAAACAAAGTTAATTATTTCCGATTATGAAACCTCTTGTCCCTTATAAATACTCCACATTACTGGTGGTCAAAAATAGAAAAATAACATGTAACCAGTCTCATATGTGAATCTGTGCACTTTGTTTTTTTTAGTAGAACAGCTGAAAAACCTCCACCAACATCAGAGAACTGACAGTCAATCATCTAACACAAAACGATGCAGATTATCTCAGGCATCCAGCGCGAGGGAGCAGCCGATCAAACACCGACAGAGATACTTCGCTTTCATCTTCGCAGCCACTTAGATAGCGGCGGTAGCAAGTGCCTGACAAAACAAAGAAACTGGCAAAAGGAGAAAATGACAACGGTTCTATTTTCAGCCAAAATCCCACACCGACCACCCACACACGCACACTGTCTCCCTCTCTCTCTGTCTCCTTCTCCCTGGTCTGTTCTGTTCTCCTGCTCACTGCTTTTTGCACAAAATGTCACCACCAAGTGTCCTTCCATCCCACAGCTCTCTGCGCTGTGTTATGAACTAGGCGAACCGGGCCAGCCAGCTCATGAACTGGACCGAGTTGTCACGGAGAACAAAGAGAGGTGAGGGGCAATGGGACTCTGGGTCAGTTGGTGAGAGTGAAATTAGGAACAGGGGGGAGGTGGGGGAATTCCTCCGGGAGCTGCATTCCCTCTGCACATCAGGCTATATCAGGAGCAGCTAGAGGAGGGACAAAACGGGAACTGATAAGGGGGGCAGTGAAAACAAAGAAAGTCGACTTGGCCGAAACTCTCGGATGGGGAGGAAAGTACAAGGAGAAGTGAGACACGGGGATCTACGCCTCTTAGGAAATTGAAGCATAAACACCCACAAGGGGATGTTAAGTAAACAACCCCAGTGCCAGAAAGAGACAACAGCACAGTTTGACAAATCTGTCTGGCGAAAGTAGACGATGAGTGGGAAAAAAATAACGCTGACCAGACATCTGATTTACTTGCTGCTATTGTCCAGATGAGCAGTTTATCGCCATTATTGGCTTTGTTTGTGCAACTAGCCCCTGCCCGATAAAGCATGAAAATGCAAAGCTGCACAGTGTGCCCTTTGTGCATGGAAACAAGAGAGGAGCGCTGAATTATCTCCCTTGATAGAAGACATGCAGACCTATTTCTATCCCATTCATTAGTGTGGACATGCCAAAGACAAGTCAACGGTCTACACCAGGCTACAGCTTAGACATTCCTCACCTGTGAATGTTTTCATACACATGCAAGCAGATATTTTGTTCTTAAGAGCCCTTTTAGTGCAACAATAACATCTTTTATCTTTGTTAAACTTTACTATAATTCTCACTCCAACTTGTTGTTTCTCGGTGTCAGAATGTCTACATATGCAGGACAGTCAATTTATATTTGTACTCTATAGTTAGGGAGACTAAACACACATTATGTCTACTTTCTCATCTCAAGTGATAGCACTCACTTCCCCCAGAAATCACATTTTACAAACAGCCAACTCTTTCCCAGCACACCAAATCTGCCTATGATGTGCTCTACATCTCTGCACAGCTGTATGACTATGACTGAACCCGTGTCTGCTGGATGTAGTCAAAACACGAGGAAAGCTACCTCTTATCTGAGATGAACACTGATGCCACAGAAATCAAGCACAGGCCGACAGGGTTAGAAGAAAAGCTGCCATTTGGTGTCAAGGCCAGTTAAGATGGGAAGCTGGGATACGTCTCATTGTTTCTCAAGCACACAGTAGACAGCTAGACACGTCTGTCCTTAGTATTCACTGTGCTCAAGTGGCTCCATGTCTGCAGTTCAGTAGCTGACCCTGACCTCTCACCTTCCTGAGGAGGGGCTAAAGAAAAACAACTTTTCCTCCAGGACATACCATAGCCAATTCTGCACACATCAGCGGTTCAAATGTTGTACAGATGCAGGCTTGGGTCAGTGTGACAGACAGTGTGTGCTTACCTTCTTGGACACGTGGAAGGTTGGTCTGGTCAATCTCCAGCTCTGCCATCACTGCCCCTGTTCTGTCACTGTCTCATGGCGATACAGGGGACCCTGGCACCACAAAAAGGGACTTATTACCTTAACTTCCAAGCAACACGAAGAGACTTTTGGTGGACATCAACGTCTGTCAATTAAACAGATCAGAACTGCTTTTATCTCAGTGATGTTGCTGGAAGAAGAAAAAAGTCAACTAATTAGCATTAGCAAAAAAACAACAAGGACATCAACCAAGTTAACTAGAGCCTAAAAGTTAAAAACAGTGTCTGCACTGGCAGCAGGCCACCACACAAACATTCAGACAGTCCAAAGTGTCATTGTTTTATAACGTACCTGTTCCCAGCGCGCTGCCCACACAGACTCCTGTTGTGTATGTACACACAGCCTATTCAACAAGTAGTCTACTAACTAAACATGACAGTGTAAGTATAAACTTTGGAGTCGTCCGCTCCTTCGCGCTTCCCCTCTCCTCCCTCTTTTTGTTTCTCTGTCTCTTACAAATTAACCAAAATGTCACGAACGTCCTTGACCGTTTCTAACGCCTCTACTTTTGGCGTGAATTTTTAAGCGAAGCCGACGGTCGTTGCTCATCAATGAAACAAAGCCCCGTCGCCTCGTGATGGGAAGCCAGGGCGGACAAACTTAGCCCGCAGTCCGTCGCTTCGGCTGCTTCTTCACAGCTCCTGTTCGGCAGCAGGGGGGGTGGGGGGGGTGTTAATGGCTGCTGCCTTCACGTGCTCCTCCAAGCTCAGGCTTTTCTGTATCTAAAAATTTAATCACGACTTACGATGTCCGCCAATTAAAAATACTGTTATATTCGACATATGAAGAGGGAAAGGCACTTTTTTCATGAACAGTTTTGGATTATATTACATGCAGCAATAGATATAGTAGGACAGATGGGAGACGTGTAACAAAAACCCAGACAACTCAGGTTAGCAAAGAGAGGTAAAATGCGCTTCCTGAACACGACAGTAGAAGACGACACTCATCCCACATATTAGGCCTACAACTTGAATATTATGTACACTTTTTCCGTGTGTGCTCACGAAGTGTTAATATTCCCAGCAGTTATTGAAGGCAGCACTTTAACCAGCCTAAGGTTCTAATCAGCCGGACCGTAGCTGAGAATGTAGCGCCACATACACACACACTTTATTATTTCAACCGCATTAATTAAGTAAATGTGGAAAATAGTGAAAAATATTGAGGAGAAAATTCAGAGACATTTCAGTTGACTGTTCAAGAAAATATGTTGCTTTGTTTTGTGAATGTTCAGTGATAATGAAAGTCTGTTGGCTATTTTTGGTTTTGAAGGCTACAGTTTTTGTTGATTCAATTTGCACTTTGTCAGTCTGAGATTCTTTGAAGAGGAACTAAAAGACTGTGTAGTAAGCTTTATTTTCTTCCCCTCAGAGCCACAATAAAAAAAGTCTACACTGGACGCTGATTTGCCGCAAAGATGTGTGAAAGTGGTATATTACACTTTTATTGTGGTTTTCTAGACGTAATATTGCCCTCTGCTGGCTGAACTTATGTCAGTCAGCTATCCATGAGGTCAAACATTGTCAACAACAAAAACCAGCCAGGTCATGTAGCTGAAAATTATGTGGAAAAAAATGTTAGAAATGCTTGGACTGTTACAATTGTTTGGTGTGATTTGCAGCTTTGGGATATGATCGACAGCATATTAAGATGATCTAGCCTATGAATCAGGTATACTCACCTGGCCAGTGATGCTGCACTTGTATCACCTGAATCACGTGCCTATGTGGCAAATTCAGTGTTAAAGCAAATGATAATTTCATTATGAAAATCACACTGCTGTTGTAATTATAACAAGCTGTATAAAAGGCACGACAGCATGACACTTTACATGTAGAGTAGGTCTAGACCACACTCCTTTATTATTAATTTATTAAATTATTAATTATTATTAAATTACAGAGACCCAACATTCCCCCATGAGCAAGCACTTGGTAACAGCGACGAGGAAAAAGTGCCTTTTAGAAGGCAGAAACCTCGGAGCAGACCCCGGCTCTAGGTGGGCGACCATGTGCTTTGACCAGAGGAAAACATTTCTTCTTTTATTGAAGTACGTTCATCTGACAGCTGCAGTTGTTTATACTGAGATTTACATACAAACAAATTGCACTGGAGTGTTTTAAACCACCCACCAGCCAGAGATCTAATCAGACCAAGCATCACTTTAGCCATATAAAAGGGACCGTTTCTCACATTTTGCACTACACACTGTATGTATTTAAATATATTTCACTGCAAATACTTGTTCACATTCATATTTAACATTTTGAAAGCAGAACTTTAAATGTCTTTCCATTAAGATATTGCTACTTACACTAAGATTCACTTTTAGTAAAAGTATTAATTTACCTATTAGTTCAGGGAAAGTATTCAAATATCATATA
>JBBPCS010000480.1:12931586-12952609 GCA_037974645.1 Hollardia meadi | reverse complement strand
CCCCCCCCCCCCCCCCCCCCCCCCCCCCCCGTCTCCGAGCTGATAGGAGCGCTTCTCCGACTCTGTCCGTCTATGCTGGACGCACTAATAAAGTTTAACTTTCATTGCATGACAAGAGATTTCATTGCAAGAAGAAGAGAAAGCACAAATACAACATCTTTCCAGAACAAGGCGTCTAACTAATGTGCATGAATCAATCTGATTTAGTGACCCATGGAAAATTCTCTGCCCTCTCAAATTGACTTAAAATGTCAAATGGCTTATAGGCTGCGAGGGCTTGAACACTTTAGCATTTCCACTCGAGCTCTGTGAGTAATTATGCAGTTTTATTAGGACTTCTCGCTGCTTTGTGTGCAGCTTTAATTGTGGAGGGTTGTTTTTTTTTTCTGTGGGCTTTGAGTCAGGAGGATTCAAATGGCCCAATACTCGTAGCATAAAAAGATTAGTCATTCGGCTGCCCAGTTTCTCCACCTGCTCCCATATGAGATGTTGTAGAGAGTGACACCTGAAACACCTGCTTTAGTCCCATTTACACAGTCAGTTAAACAGTCAATCAAGCTGAAGAGCTGGTAAAGCACGACTGTGCCCTTGAAGCATGGGCCACGGCACTTGTCTTTTTATTGAGCCTATAATTCACCTGTGACTGCCTCTTGATTTATTCCAGTTAGAAGGGATGGGACTGTGGCTATTGCTGATGGCTGCCAGAAAAAAAAAATATGTGTGTGTGTGTGTGTGTGCTGTGTAGCATGCAGGAGGGGGGAGATAGGCTACAGCTGGAAGTATATAACCTGGTTAGGACCAACAGAGCATACAAATCTTCTTTCCACTTGAGGAGCTCCTGTACAAATCAGAGCCACTTCCAACAACAGCAACCTGTAGTGATGATGTGTTACCATCTCCTCTCCTGGGCCTTCCTACTCGTGGCCTCTGGCCCCCTGCTGGCCCACCCCATCACAGAATCTGCTGAGATGCCCTATCCAGGACCTGGTGAGTGGAAAGTAATATCTTCATTATCGCTGCTGTTCACAGCAATTCACTAATTCAGCACCTTGATAAGTATTTTTAGGAACAAAACTTAATTTGTGAAGATTAATGGCAGGCAGGACCTTGAAGTAATTGCTTTAAAGTGTTGAACACTGATTGCTCTGCCAAAGTTCACACGTCACGGACCCATTAATGCAGGATTTCGCTGCCATCAGAGAATTTATTCCGATTTCTGTTCAAACAATTAGGCTACAAACACGAAGTTATCAACAATTACTGTAGAATGTATCATGACAAACTCTGCATGTTTGCTAAATAATACAAATAAATGACTGGTCTAGAAAATGTACACTATCTGCATCTATACCTGACAATTGTGTGTTTCCAACTTTGTTGGATTATTCTCAGCATCGGTGGAGGACAGAGGAGTCGGCGCTCTGGATGATGTGTCTCTCTCTGAGCAAACCTTCCCTCTTCAGGATGGTGCTGGTCTCAGATATTCCACTCTGATATCTGGGGAGAGCAACAGAGATGGTAAGAAACACAAAGTTGTAGTTGCTGATGGAGGTGGGAGTGACACCACATCATGTTTTCCACTCCAATCTTTATTCTACCTCTGCCAAAAACCCTGACCTGCACAGAAACACCGCTAATGCAACAAGCTGACATGAGTTTATATCAAATATCAGAATAACCCGAATGTTTTTATTTTCTCTCAGGTGTCAGAACAACAGGCCTGCTTCCTAGAGGGATGAGAAGAGAGGTAGGTTGTTTTTGTTTTATACATGATCCCTAAAACAGCAAAGTAAGCTACATACTGCATGTAAAATGTTTATTGCTGCTACTTTATCCTGTCTCTCAGGTCCTACTGGAGAAACAAAGTCTCCTAAATCCTTTCAGCCATGTGCTGGGCATCCGGAAGCAGTTCAGGAAGAGAGCAGGGAATTCTGAGTGTTTCTGGAAGTACTGTGTCTGAAACTGTCAGCAGGCGTTTATGCCATTTATGAAATAAAAAAAAAATATTATAAATAATGCTAATTGTCTTTTCTTGTTGAGAACAGCCTGGTCTTGGTGAGAAACATACAGGCAGCAGAAGAAACAACTCTCCCTTTCTTAACGAAACAAAAAAGGAAACAAAAAGACATAGCAAACTTTGTTCTCCAGTTTTCTTCATTTTTTCCTTTTTTTATTATTTTACAGCAGAAAGAATATAAAGCATTCAGAAAACATCTTCCATATTTTAAGGGCAATTCAAAACGTTTTGCATGGCTTCAGCAGCTGAAATCTTTTTTTTTTTCTCCTTTTTTTTTAACATATCCATCGAGTCAGTGACGCTTGTACATGCACAATTACAAAAATAAAACTTACAAACAAGAGAAGGGAAGAAAAAGGAGGAACGCAAAACACATTAGGAGAACCAAGAGGAGATGAAACTTTTAAGGACAGGGGTTGGAAGCGGAGAAAAACTGGGTCACATAACAGGGAAAGACAGAGAGAAAGACAGCTATAGAGGAGAGGAAAATAGATCTAACACTAGTTCACATGCAAAGTGTCGAGGACCCATAACTTTCTATCAAAGCTGGGCCTTTTTTTTTCTTCTCGGCTTGGAATTGATGAAAACGTGCAGTTCGGTAAAGGGTGCCATATAATTGCTGTCCATAAACTATTGAGTGCTTGTCTTGCAATACTGGCATTTGCATAAGAGTACGTCGACTACATGTGTCCAATCATTTTAAACTTCACTAGGTCTATAGGTCTCCACAAAATAGATCTTTATTGCTCTGTGTCCACAAGTGGAATATGTTGTAAAACTTTTTCTGTTCTGTTGTCCTGATGTGCCTACCTTTCTCCGGTTTGGGTGCTTGGGAAAAGGAAGAGGAGGAAAGGCGGATTCCCAGGTCAATTCACAGAACGTCTTGAAATTAATAATACTGTATACTAATGAAGAGTGCCTATCAGCTGACCTGTCATCTCATTCATAAATGGCAGTAAAAACAAGATTTGCAGGTGAACTTTTCATATAACTACACTCTTAATCTTAAATATCCACTACTCTTTGTCACTTAGATAAATTAAAGGCCTAAAGAACTGGCCAGAATTATACTATGATTCGACAGGCTTCTTTGACAGAAAGTCAAATCATTTATCTTTATGAGCTATAAATAACAGGTCTGTGTCTGTAATGTTCAACGTTACTGAGAGGAAACAGATTTTACTTCATATTCATTCATTTTAAAGACTTGAGTGTCGCAGTGGCGAACCTGTCTGTCCCAGATTCTTTGCCAGAAAGCACTGCTGTGAATCACGTGTCCTGCTCTGTTTCCTCCTCCCCATTTTGGCACCCTGAGTAAAATACAGAAGGGAGGTGAACCAGTCCCTCAGCCTGTAGAAGAGCAATAATGCCTTCAGCGCTCAGTGTACAAATGAAACTGACACTCTGACATGTCTGCATGTGTGCTGTGCTGTGTCTTGTGCATGTGTCTGTGTGTACCGTGTGTCACTTAGTTAATACTTGCTATACATACTGTCACAATGGTCTCCAACCTTGTCCATTTGTCCTATTTGAAGTTGGGATCACATTCAACAAATCTAAATAAATTTAAAAAAAACAAACAAATTCTAAAGGAAAAAGTCTAAAAAGTTAGAGCTTGGTCTAAAAAACAATCTTGTCGTCATGCTTCGCCATGAAAACATCAGTAGCTACTGAGGATTGCCTCATTTGTAGGTTTCCCGTCCGCCCTCCGGTCACATGCCCTCTGTCTTTCTGAGTTCTGTGACACATCAAACCAACGTTCATCGCTTTACAGAACAGTAACTCTTTTAACAAGTCTATCTGACTACCGATTCTAGGAAAATAAGCATGCTTTAGGTGCAGTTCTGTCACCCAGTTAACTATTATACCCATGCAAGCATAATAAATCCTTCTCCTTTTTGCCACGACATTGCATTGGCTATGCATTCTAACCACAGACTAGAGGATGAATGCAAGGCAACAAACCCCAGTAGTGGCATTTCTAAATGTGATTTTTAACAAGCGGTCCCAGTAGAAAACAGAAACGAAGGCAGAAAACTACAAACAAAGCTTAGCATGTTGACAGGCTGGAGTGCTGTACTGATACTGGTATGAATATCATATTGTGGCTTTGGCGATTGTAAGGTGATGGTGACCGTGTGTGTGTGTGTGTGTGTGTGTGTACAGGATACAGCACTGGCTGTGGGTGACCACGTTCTCTCACATTATCTCAACCTCAGGTACATTGTATGCATTCTGACAGTGGATTTGTGTGATCAGGATGAATAGGCACTTTCTACATAAACACTTGGGAAATAAAGTTTTACATATCAGATGTGTGGAAAACAACAAAAGAACCAGTCAATCGAGGAAATCAATTTGAGAAATACCCATTTAGCCTGATAATTACAAAACAAACATGACAACAGCTCAATAAACAAAACTCAAGTTTTTTTTTTAGTGGCACTTGGCTGAATAATCAAATGTCATTACTTGGATACAGAATAGACTTTCTGGTAGGAATATATTATAGGTATTTAGGCAGCAACCAACAGGCACCTCTAAACCAGCAACTATGTGTATTTTGTTCCAGACTGTTCCTGCAGCTCATTCAAAACTGCTATATATCTATATATTATCCAATGTACAAGACACATCTCATGCCTCATAATTACAAATGGCACCAGTGCACTGTTTCACGCATTAGTTACTACAGTCATTTTGGCTCACTGATTGAGGCAAGTGATAACTTCTAGTGCTGTCCCTCTGTGTGTAATCGTTTTAGCACCGTTGACAGTTGGAAACGTTCATTTTGTAAATGTTTTCAGCTGCTTTGATAAAGAAATCCAGTCATGTACAGCATGCTACACATGTTTTCAACTAGACATCTCTGCATTTGTTCTTTTTAACATGGGATACAAGGTATATATATATATTTTTTTAATTAAAACATATTCTTTTAGGGAAAATCCTGTCACGGGTTTTCAGGGATCAGCCAGGAACTGGCCACTCAATGCCTGCTGCACATTTACAGTAAAGAGGTGAATTAAATCTTTCTCAGTGACATAAAGTAATGACATGGATTGCTTTACAGGGACACCATGCGCAAGGCTGCCAATCTTTAAGATCAGACAAGATACCTCAGTAACATATCACATTCCATTTGCAATGACAACAAAAATTCAACTCAAACTGTATTTAGTGATGATCAAATGCTTCGGTTATCTGTGTGTGGATGGTGGAGACATTGCGTTCATGCTTTCTGCTTGAATATTGACTCCCCCCGCGAACTGTGTACCTTATTGTTCTAGTGATCCTCGGCCAGTTGTGATCTTATGGTCGTCAGTGCTAGTGTGTATTTCACTGTATGATTATCTGTTCTGCAAAAATTAACTTAATTCTCTTCTTAAGCTATATAGCATTCACATACCTTGGCACCATTGGCAAAAAAATTCTTGGTAGCCCAAAACAAACAAACAAACAAACAAAAAAATGTAAACATAACCATACTTGTTTTAAGATAATTTTGCAGACTTCTCCTAACTCTAAATACAGTAAATTTTTTTTAAATTTTTTTAATTATTTTTTTTTATATTGCAATAGTATCATGCTTTAGCAAAATGTTCTTCTCAAGAACAATTAAAATAAAATAAAATACTCTAATAGTGAAATAGTTTTCATTTTACAGAGCATAGCCACTACTGCTTTTGTTGTTTTTTTCCCTCCTTTTGACTCTGTTCATACTTTTCATGCACATAGCTCATTTTTGTCCCAGGTATTTACACTATTTACAAACAATACAACCATACTTCTTAGGCATTCAAACAAAACTATACAAATATTCTGTTTTTGTCTCATACCTGTTTTTGACCCATTTTTAATGAATAAAATAATATATTTCTAAAATACAATCCCCTTTGGGTAAATGTTTTTTTTTCCTACGTACTTTCAGCCTTCTTTATATACAGAAATCGCTCAATTGTCAAAAATATGGATTTGTCAAACCCCTATTTTGGGACAAGCTTAGGGACCCCTCAAAGAATCTCTAAGACGTCAAGGCAATGTATGTGATCTTCCCCTCAAAAGCCTTCACAGGCTCTGAAGTTCATTTAAAAAGAACATTAATAACCTGCATGACCATAACCATCACAACACAAAATAGGCAAGTTCTTTTCTCTTGTTAGGTTTCAGAGGATTAATCAACTGAACAAAGCAAAATGAAAGAAAAGAAAAAGACAATACAGGGCTAGCTTCATTACAGAGATGGTAGAACGTATGGGGGGGAGAAGATGGAAACAAAAAGAAAATCAGAGGACTGGCTGAAAGACTAGACCATAAGCACACAAGCAAAGACTTTTCTTGCCAAGAAGTCATGCATTTTTTTCTTGGTAGGATTCAACAACATAGAGTCTGAAGATACACCAATACATTGGACATGATGGAACAAATTCAAGTAATAAAGTGACAATATATACGATAAAGCATAGGGATTTTTTTTTAAGAAATGGCAAAACAGAAATGTTTTATCCTCCATATGCTTCTGCATGGATAAATCCCCGACTACATTCATTTGTAGCTCCACCCATGTGGGCAGACTGGTGGGGTAGAGCACAGTGGGACAGGAGGAATTGTTGAGCTAAACTGAATGTTATACCATCTACAACAGTGGATAGAAGTGGAGAAGTGGGCATGTGGGTTACCAATATATTTGGTAAAAAAAAAAATCCTTCTTCAAATGAATTGATTGGTCACTTAAAAAATTATGAAGTACAATTAGAGCCCAGAGTGTTTCTGCATGGTCTCCCTATCCTCTGAGATCTTCTGCAGCAGCCTTAATTTACGTCTCTTCAGGTCCTCACGCGTGACAGACCTCCTCAGACATGTCCTGCGTTCGCTTCCTTCACCATTCAAAACCTCTTCATATCCAAAAAAGACAAAGCAATCCATGAAAAAGTGCAAAAAATGCCATGAAGCAAATGTTCTGCACCCCCCCACCCCGACCCTTTTAGTTTATAATCCCGTAGGAGTTGCCACTCTCCGACCAAAATCAAGTCAGTGGAAGGAATAGATATGTGAAAAAATGCTGTTGTACATGTAATAGTAGTTGAACCAGTAACACTGCAGAAATAGTAATAATTGCAGTGCTTGCACTGATGTTTTTTTTTTTCTTCCATTTCTCTTGTAAAATGTCTCGGGTACAAACAGAAAAGAAAAGAGGAGTCAGGAGAGTGATATCACATCGTGAGGGGGCTCTTCTGAGGGGTCTCATGTTCCCTGGCCCTTTTCAATTCTTTCACCCTGGAACACAGAGAGAGATAGATGTCCATTAGCAGAGCACCCCTGACTTGAGTAAAAAAAAAAAGCTTATCAAGACACACTCAGGCCTCACAGTATCACACTGTTCAGCCACAACTATCACAACAATATCAGATATCAACATCAAGTCAGCCCAGATCATCAGGAAGTACGGCTGGTCTGTGAAAGGAAATGTTATTGAGTATTTATAGCACAATTATTACAGAATCATTACCATGTTGATCTATTACATTTGAGATTATATACTGTATATATTATAATTAGAAATATTTCTATCATTTTAAATTGACATTACTCACTTCAAAGTGAGGCTTGGCACCCTGAAACACTATTTTGCTCAAAATTGGTGGTGGAGTGTAATGAAATACATTTAGTTAAGCACTGTGCTTCAATAAATTTGAGGTACTCCATTTTGTCCAATTTTATATTTTTACTCCACTACATCTCAGAGGCAGATATTGTATTTTTTTTAAAACTCCATTACATTTCTCTAAAAGTTACTGTTGAGATTAAAATTCCAATTCATACCCTTCCTGTCCGGTGAAAAACATGTATCGTGGTGATTTTGAATATGAATGTTTATGATTAAAAAAAAAGTGTACTTGTACGTATTGGGTAATTTCTTCTATTTATTGAGCTAAATAAAATATTTAAAAATCCTCTTGGATTAGCTGGAAAATGCACAGAAAGCTAAAAAGAGATACATGGTTCTTACAGGACAGCAACGCTACAAATGACCTACAGATGATCTATTAGAACATGATGCATTGCTGTAGATTAAACTACCCAGCAGTATATGAAGTAGTTAGAATAATCACAACCCTGAAACATCTACACAGCAGTAAAATTCAACATACATGTGTCTCAAGTGTATGAGCAAAAATCACTCTTAACCCAAGAAGTGATTTTTATACATCAGCCACCATCCTGTAATGGATTCAGCCCTACTGTTATTCTTAGCAGAAAGTAACTACTGCAACATTTATGTATCGAAGAGAAGCAGACTTTGTAGATGCATGGTTAGATGCAGTGTGTACACAGACATGTGTGTGTGTGTGTGTTTCTGTACTGCAACCTCTCATGCTGAGCTGGAGGACTCCCTGGAGGTATGAATCCATTAAAGCTCTGCGTTTCAGTCCCAATGGGTGGAGGAACCTATTGTTTATTTTTTACTGTGACCTATATGCTATCACAGCATCCTGACCTATATCACAGTACAGCAGACAAGCCTGCCATAAGAGGTGATTACATCAACAATGTCATCTGCTCTAAAAGCATGGTATCCTATTATAGGACAGTAGATATTGAAAAGAGTAAAAACATGTAATATGAATGCAAACAGAAAGCAGGTTAAAGATTTGTGACAGGAATAAAATGCTCAAACTTATATATTCTACATGTGATGCTCCGAGCTGTTTCCCATTCAGGTATATCTTTTATACTTTTTTATTTATTTACTTTCTTTATTTTGATGAACCAGTGGGCATAATACATTCAACGGTTTGACACAATTTTTGTAAACAAAAATTAGAGGAGGTTTTAAGTGCCCCCCGCCCCCTTAGTCTGTCGAGTGGCTAGAAAAAGGACACACAGCCAGTCAGACAAACAGACGGACAGACAACTACTTGAGAAACAGCAGGCCCATAGCATGCCTAAAGGTAGAAGAGCAAGGCCCATAGTTGTCACCACTTGACATGCAGCAGGATAAAACATGATTGAAAAAAGCTTCCCGTTTTCTCAAACTGGCTATCTGCATAACCACACAAAACTAAAATAAAAAGAATCATGAACAAAAAGCAATTTTCAAGGAGAGAAAGACAGAGATAAAGAGAGTCATAGAAGTGCCCGTTAAGTGTTGCAGTGACATTGTCATTCATAAGCATTTTGTTAGTTTGAGATTCTGCTCTAAATCTGAGCTTCTCAGTCCACCTGTGGCTCCAGTCGGCAGCCTTCATGCAAGCAGGCATCAAGCAACAGTGATGGAGAAGGAGGTAGGGTGGGTGGTAAGGGTGGGAGAGAAAGAGCAAAGGAGAAAATGAGAGTGAGGAGAGTAGGGAGAGAATGCAAAAGGCTGAGACCTCAGGAGGAGATAACTGTATTATTAAAGAGGGTGAGAGAAAGACAGGGAGATAAGAGGGAGGAAGAGGCATACAGAATAAATAGAGAAAGAGAGAGAAAAAGAGAGAGGCACGAACTGAGTTGCTGAGGCTGCACTCACCCGCTTGAACAGTCTATGGTCCATCAAGGGGCTTGGCATAAACAGCAAAACAATACCAGACAGCTATTAGCACAGAGTAGGCACTGTGAAGGAGGGGGCGAGGACAGGTGGGGGCCAAATACTGTGAGGGGGGAGGGGTGGAGCTTAGGTGTTGGAAACATTTCTAACCACCCAATTTGTCCAACAAAAATAAATCAAACACATAACATGGAGTAAAAAGAATAGTTGGGAGATGGACAAGATTATGAGGTTAGTGGTAGTTTCTGTCTTACTGATTAGCTCAAAGGGATTTAATTTTTTTAGACAATAAACCAACCCTTGCAGTAAATCTGAATGTGAAGCACTATCTAGCCTATGTAAAGTTGTGTGTGCATGTATGTATGTTTAATTGAGTGTGTTAGTATGTGTGTGAGTCGGTGTCGGGGTCTACCTGTGGCGGCAGCGACGTAGGAACCTCATGATCTTCCTGGCAGCCTGATCCTGCCTCTTTGTGAGCAGACTACCTCTGTGAAACACCAGAAAGGGAACAGCGTTTTACCGTTTTATTTATTTATTGTTTTTATTTAATGTGAGTACGTCTTTGAACACAAGGGTATTTCTGAGGAGTCAGTCTTAATCACTGGCAAGACCTGTTCTCTGCTAAACACATTGTTGGAGGGCATTGTTTTCTCTATGGGTCCCCCCACCCCACGGGCCCCTTTGCAAATGCACTGCCTGCACTGTATATTTACGCCCCTGCGTAGTTTCTCGTTGTTAAATTGCTTCTCTGATTGCTGGGTGGAGGATTTGAACTGGTAAGATGGAAGGCGGTGGTTGGACATATTGGTTACTGTATTCATATGGTATGTTGTTTGTGTGATAGTTTTTCTAGTATTATAGGGACATTTGAGAAAAGGCTTTACGTTTAAATTGAGAGATATTTTTCTATTTCCTTATTATAATATCTTTGAGTTGTTTTTTGTATTATTACCTCCACCAAGGAGGTTATGTTTTCAACCGTGTCTGTTTGTTGGTTTGTTTGTCACCAGGATTAGGCAAAAACTACTGAATGGATTTCCATGAAACTTGGTGGAAGGATGGGGCATGGGCCAAGGAAGAACCCATTAAATTTTGGCGGATCCAGGAATTTTTTTTATCTCTTTCTTTAACATTGCGAGATAGGGCATTTTTCGATATTTTCATTACTTTGCAATAGTCCATTTAAGACTGATATGAATGATTTAAATACGGCTATTTTCCACAGAAGCTACAGTAGTGATGACAGATCTGGATCCGCACCAAAATCTGTGATGTTCGTTTTGGACATACATTTGAAACTATTGAAGAGACATAAAAACTGTTAGTACCTTAATGAACCTCTATTAACTTAGCTACACATTGGTGGTAGTTGCAGGTTTCTAGCTCTATTTGTTACCGTACAGCAGCCAGGAAAAGACCACCCCCTATGAAAAACACATTTTTATTTGGATCCGCACTAAACTGTACACACTCATAGATACCAGCCCTCTAAATATGCATTATCCAGGGAATGATGCATGGAAGGTGGGCTGTTGGGCCTCGGCGGAGGTATGCGCTCTACTGAGTGCCGTTCTAGTTATAGATGAGCAGTTTGTGTGGGCTTTTGCTCAATCACCATCCCGGCAGTGTTATGTGGGTGAGCTAATGATGCAAATGATTATTATAATTATGCCTAATTAAACTCATTTGTGATTCAGGGGTGTCCTTTGGAGCTCTGCTCTGTCGTGACCTACAGTATATCGACATAAAACTTTTTTGTAGTTTTGTTTAGTTTTGATCCGCATTCTTCTCTTAACATTTAAATTCAACACTTGAATTTGACGCTTAATTTTAGGTGCGATGAGGTTTAAAGCTTGGCAACATATTCTGGACATAACATTTTGATTGAAAAAATTATTTGCCTGACGAGTTGATTTATGACCTTCTGGTTTATTTATAGCCCATGATTCACCCACACAGTTGTTTTCACTTGTTGCCTAATTAGGCCTCTTCTCAGCACTGAGTGGATGTGTACAGACAAACTAAACGCCTTCCGAACCAAAACCCTCGGAGACGTGATTTGAAAATAAAGTTAATTTCATCTGAGGTAATAATAGAAACTGGAAAGAAAAGCATACATATTCATGGTAAATATTGAAATGCAAATTGAAAGGATATTATTTTATTGCAGACTGTAGTTAAGTACCTTTATATGGTCAGTTCACCCAAACTATTTTTCAAAAGTATTTTGTTGCTATCCATACTTCCATATAGATCCATACTTCTGTTTGGATAGAATGTTATTTGATATTTAGATATTTGGTTTTATTTGTCCAGGTTATATCTTTCTCTATCTCCATTTTTCTGCGTCCACACCAACACAATGGAAATGAATGAGAAGATTTGTCACTTGTTTGCAAGTTTCATGCATGCGTGTGGTTTATGAGTCCGCGTATGAATGTGGATTCAGCCTCAAGTAAACGCTGAAGTCGAAAACGAGAGGAAAGAGGAGGGAAAAGGTGGAAGTATCAACACACAGACCCAGACTCCAGGCACCTGCTGTGTTTTTTCTCTGCTGGGGGATTAGCTGAGCTTTCAGGGTGACTGAGAGGACACAAAGCTGATAGCTGTAAAGATGGACACCTTGTCTAATTTTCAGTGAAAACCATAACAAACAGGAAGCTTCTTTCAAAATAAGATATGTTCTGGATCGACTTGGATACTGTACAGGTGACAAACAGTGTTGATAATGTTTTTCTCTCGTCTTTCTGAGAAAACTGACATAACATTGTCATCCTGTTTTCAAAGAAGTTGTTACCTCCGCCAAGGAGGTGATGTCTGTCTGTCAACAGGATTACGCAAAAACTACTGAATGGATTTCCACGGAACTTGCTGGAAGGATGGGGCATGTGCCAAGGAAGAACCCATTAAATTTTGGCGCGGGTCCAGATAAAGGGATGGATCCAGGAAATTTTTTTTTATTTAAAAAAAAAAAAAAAAAAATCAAGATCCATGCATTATTCCCTGGATAATGCAGGGAACTGGAGTGGAGTAGAAATAGAAAGTAGCATCAAGTGGAAACACTCAAGTAAGTACCTCAAAAGTATACTTGAAATTCCACCACTGATTGCCAGTGATAGGCCTACTCCAGAAGTTGCACTTTGACCTGTATCAGAGCATGTATTATATAATGTCCTGTTAATATAAAGTGGTTAAACAGTTTCCTGTATACTAAAAAACGAGCATACTAAGACCATTAGTATGTACATACTAATTCCATACAGTGCGCACTAATAATCATACTGTTTATTTTTTCCATGTTTCTCAAGTTTTGTTTTTCCACCATCCACAATTTATTCCCTTTTGTGCATTGCATTATGGGAGGCTAAGAGTCTACAGCCATGCTAGCAGCTTTGTGAGGCTGTACTACTAATGGTAATACACTAATGCTAAGCAGGTATTTACCATGCGCACCATCTTAGTGTTAGCATGCTAACCTTTGCAAATTAGCTCTTAACCCAAAGTACCACTGAGGCTGATGGGAATGTGGAAGCAGCAGGGGAGTAAAAAAAAAAAAAAACAACTCTCCAGCAACTTAGTTGATAGTCATTTTATTGAACAGAAGAAAAAACAGAACTCAAAATGAGTGTGTTAAACTGTGGTTCTTCATGTTAAAGCATTGAAGGTCATCACTAATAAAGTGCACTTTCAGTTTACAAGTTTCCCTCCAACAAGCTTAGTCAGATCCCCACCCCCCTGGTGCAGGACTGTCTGCACCTGAGCTCTCCCAGGTACAACATATCACAGTAAGGTATATAAGAGAGTAAGTGCAACAACTGAGCATCTCAGTGAGGGCGAGTGCATAAGTGTCAATGGAAGATCGGCGCGTTAAGAATCTCTTTCCTCTCACACGGGACTAAAATGTCTCTGAATGTTATTCCTGCTCGTGTTTCCTATCCAGGCTCAGTTCTACCCAGTAACAGCACTAATATGACAAAATGGTGACTTCTGCACAGATGTGATGTGTAATCCAGTGATTGTAAAATATCAGTTTCTCAATTTCATTAATGCTAAAATCTTTGCCATGAGCATCTTCACAGTTGAAGATCTTCCCTTTAAAAAAATAGTTTCCTATTTCCAGAAGTGTTTTTCTACATAATATATATATGTACAAGTTGTATTTTTACAAAGAAAATAATGTTCTGTTAAAGACTTTTGCAAGGACTCCAGTTTGGCACGTATTCCTCATTCTGCCTCTCCTGAACAGACACAGAGCTAGCAAATTAATCCTATTACTACCTCTTATTTACAATGAGATGTTTTTGAAATGGTAATTCCTCTGATGTGCAGCAAATAGGAATGTCATTCACATGAAAACAAGGTGTTTGATGTCGCACTATTCTACAGGGCATGGCCCCTGACCCTTGGGAATGGGTCAAAGAGAAAAAACATCTACAGTACAAGAAGGGAATTAACAACAATTTTAACCTCTATGGGATTTAGGATTTAAATGTGCTACATATGACACACACAATTTACACCATCAAAGCCAGAGACAAATCAAGAGAAAACTACTAAGCTGTAGATCAACATGGGAATAATAATAATTTTTTAAAAAGTCGATGCCGTGCAAGGTTACAAAAAGAAGGTTGTAGCTAACATCCCAGCAGGTAGTGTGCATTTTTCGTGGTGAAAGGGGGCATTTTCTTTGATATCACAAACACAAAGCACTGGGAAAAGATCAGCTGCTAAGAAACGCATCTACTAACATTTAAATATACTTTATATTGGGGAAATTCCACATTGGATGACTTCACCTCTTATTGCACCGTTATCACTTTTCATCTCTTGCAAAGACTAGGCAGTTCTGGGTTTGTGTCTCCGCTGCATCGTGTTATTCTTCCTCATCTTTTTTTTTTTTAAATTTAACATGCAAACTACAAAACGAAACTGATTAAACCAATTTTGTCCTATCAAGTTGTGTATTACATACACCATGTCCTTCACACAGACATAAGGGTTTCAACAAGGACGGCTCTCAAAGGAGCTACATTACACACACACACACACGCACATGGACACACACACACACACACACACACACACACACACACACAACTTCATTAGCTAACATTCTGACATTACAAGTAACAGTAATAAATATGTCTAAGTCAATAAATAGGGGTTTTCTATTAGAATAAAAAATTAGAAAGATTCGGCTGCTTTGAATGGAGATCCATCTGAGAGTAAAGAGCAGGATTTCCTTTCATGTGTAGTGTTAGAGCGTCTGGCTCAGTTGGATTAAGTGTTGATCATATCTGGTTAGACTAACATGAGTTGCACAGCAGACAAGACAGCAGCTTGAAGAGAATATTCTATGGGACAAAACCTCTATATACTGTTAACATTTACAAGTTTAGGTAGTTTTCAGCTTGTGATTTCTCCAGTTAATGCTCAAATATTGCTTCAAAGCCACTGGAAGTGCATGAAATCTCTCTAAGCACATGATACAGTGTTTGTCTCCAACTTCGTTCACTTCTCATGCATCCACCCGGGACACGGAACACATCAACAAACTGGACAGTGATGGGGAAATAGCCCTGATGAAGGGGTTTACGAAGGGTGACGTACCATGAAGTCGACCCTATATACATATAAATGATATAATAAAATTTCTGACAAGTCTGTATGTGCACCAGACCCTTTACCCGCCCAACATGCTACTGGTAGAGAATAAACTCTGCAGGATTCTACAGCTAGTAAACACCAAGAGTGTGGGGCTCGCTGTGATATAGACTCCTTTTTGTTTCCTTCATGCTGTTGAGCATTTTTGTTTTAAAGTG
The DNA here is from genome assembly GCA_037974645.1 of Hollardia meadi. NCBI lineage: Eukaryota > Metazoa > Chordata > Actinopteri > Tetraodontiformes > Triacanthodidae > Hollardia > Hollardia meadi. The sequence goes on along the minus strand of JBBPCS010000480.1, from coordinate 12,937,239 downwards.
CAGTCCAGATGCAGGTGACTAAAAGACAAGAAGCAAACGACAGAGAGAGACAGAGGAAACACAGGTAAACCCAGAGGTTGGGACAGAGGATTGGCACATACGTCAGAGAGGCCCGACTTGGAGAATGGGAGCAGGATAGGATGGAGATGGCAGGAATCTGGGTCTTTTTCGGCAGGAGGTTAAAAAATAAAAATCCTGTTTAGTCTTCTCCTGTGTCACTGATCCAGCTCCCGTCACTCCCTGGACTGGTAGAAGAGGATGTATCCCGACTCAGAGTTCTTCGAGATGTCTGAGGTAAGCCCGTAAAACTCCTCGATCGCCTGGGCGTCGATTTTCTGCACAAGACACGTGAGATGTTGTTTACTGATAATACAAACGCTGGCAAACTTACAAACAGATGAGTCAAAGAACATTGAGCAGACCATAACAGGCTGAGACTGACAGTGACGCACCTCTACAATGTCATCATCAAACAGTAGCCAGAAGCCATGACTCTTCACTATGGTGATGTAATGACCTCTGTTTGGACCACTGAAAGACACAGGAGACAAACAGTGACCCTCTATTGTACAGATGTTGCAATCTCAAATCCCTCACATTGTGCTACATCTGTCTTAGCTTCCTGCAGTAGCTGCTGAAGTCACATGTACAACACAAACGCAGAGCACAGTGTGCCAAACAACTATTCATTGTCACACTGTATGTTAGAATTTTAAAATGGAGTAAATGTGTAACGTTTCTATCTTATTTTTTATTTTGTAATGCAACAGACTGTAGCATCTAATCATCTTTAAGTAATGTTTAAAGTGAAAGTTCAGCCAAAAATCTAGATTGTTTCGGTGCGAGATGTTGAGTTTTGGAGATATCGGCTATAGAGATGTCCGGCTCCAATATAATAGAACTAGATGTCATTTCGCTTGTGGTACACCGCTACAACGTATCAACGCGCAGAAAGAAACGTGTATCTACACGTGGACAAGACGCTAATGCTTGGGACAGGGCGGGATGTAAATATTAATGGTGTCCTGTAACATTAGCTAGCTAGCCTCTCATCCATGAAAAACTCCTTATGATACGGAAAGAAAATAGTTCCTATATGAAACTGCTCCCAACAAGGTCTGTGGATTATCTTGAGTAACCGGGTCATGATTTCTGGAACGAGACATTGCTGTTTTTAAATGTATTTTTGGTGCTTTGGTCCCATCTAGGCAATATCTCCAAAACTCAGCAACTCACACAACAATCTAGAAGGATAAATAGCACTATAGCTAAGAGAAAAAAAATATGTATTTTTGGATTTTGGGGTGAACTGTCCCTTTAAATCCCATCCAGGGCCCTTGCTTAACAATTTGCCCTAAAGCCGATTGTGACATGGCATTTCTATGTATTCATGTAATTCTGAGCTTTTATTCACAGCTCCATCTTTGAAGAGCACAGCATAACTATGATCTCATTACTGAGGTTCCTCTGTACTCGTTGTGTGCCAGTCTGTTTTTCAGCCGCAAGCTTAAATGAACAGTTCGACATTTTGGGAAACGTGCTGATTCGCCTTCATGCCAAAAGTATTGCTGTCAAAATGAGCATATTTAGACTTCCTTTCAAAAGTTGCATATTGGAACGAAGATTGGCTTCCAGACTAATTGTAATGTCACAAAATCATCTCATATGTTTGCAGCTTCAACTCAGCAGACGACTGTGACTGTGAGAACAGCCTTCTATTGTCAAACTCTGCACAGACATTCTGAACCGTGAAGGTCAAACATCTATTAATATGTGACACATTTGTGAGTGGACTCTACTGTACAGACATGGTGGTGGTATCGATCTTCTCATTTACCTCTCTACAATAAAGTAAAGAGTGCATTTCCCAAAATGCCAAACTGTTCTTTAGAGTGACAGGATACAACTACAATAGTTCTTTAGACAGACGGCCAACAAATGTCAAGTCTGATCAGTGAGTCTGCAGACCCTGAGGGAATGAGCTGTCTTGTTTGAGTATCTTGAAACCTGACACTACGGTATTTGCTCAAGTCTGACCGCACCATGACTCATACCGAAGTCTTTTATTTTGGGCTGCTAATCGATGTACTGTACCTGCCACAGTGAACCACCACAGCCACTAGATCGTACATGCGATCCAGGTTAACTGCGTCCCCAGAGGTATTGAACAGACGAAGCTCTAGGGGGAAAACCACTCGATAGGAGAGCTTTGTGTACCGGTGCAGCTGCTCCATGTACTTAAACCTTTTCAGGTGTAGTGCCAGGATCATAGGAAGCTTCTTCACACGCATCCTGCAGAGAAAGCATGCATGCTCAGAGCAGGTGTGTGTCGCATCACAATAGTATTAAGCTCAGGGCTTTACTTACCGCTTCTGTGCTTCCTGCTTGCTGCAGCATGTTTCACAGTAGTATTTGTATTCACTGCACAAAGTCTCTGTGTTGCTGAAGTCCCTGGAGGGGAGAGCATGCCCCACAGGACGCTTGGTTATTCAATCTCGCTCACACCACATGCTGTCTGCTGTAAGACTTTTGGCTGTGGCTGAATGTATAATAAAATCGATGTTACCTGAGACAGTGCGTTATTGACGTGTTCTGCTCCACATCCACAGAGAGATCCAGAAAATCTTCATCTTTGCTGCTCACCTGTCAGAGAGGGAGAGACATGAGGTAACTCAACTGTCATCTTCTTTGACTGAGTCAGTGGGGATAAGCCCGCTGTGCTGTGACAGAACACCCACCCACACACACAGCCAGTCTTTCAAATGCTCATTATGCTGAGTAGCCTTTGTGCCTGTGTGTGCAGGGGTTGTTCAGGGCAACCCATCCCACTCAAAACTGCAAGGACAAACGCTCCCTCAGGCCTGGCGTAAGGTGGGTGGCCGGCGCCCACTGGGTGTGCACTCTAAATCTATCCATCTCAGCATCTCTGCAAGAGGCTAATCCCCTTTTTTCAGATTTATTCAGGAGATCTCTTATTCAGGGTGACACAGGGACATTAAAATATACTACCCCTCTAATGGGAGCAGAGCCACACACCGTTTCACAGTTGAGGCAGCGCGTCTCATTGGTCAGTGTGCCTTGGAAGATATCATGAACCCATGTGGGCTCCGTCTTGTTCTCCGTCTCGGCCTCTGCGGTGATGGCGGTGCCGTTGTTCTTGAGGCGTCCGTTCTGCTTTTCCTGCTTCTTCTCCTCTTGCAGGATGTCGGCCACCGTGTTCAGCAGGTAGTTGAGGAATTCGTGGGCGTCCTGTTGCATGTAGTTGTCGAACAGATCTGGAAAGAGAAACAGAGACAAAGTAAAGGGAGATGACTCTTAGAGGGCAATTGATTGGGATGCCTCAGTCAAGTTTGTTGGCCACTGAACTTGATTAACAATTTAGAGCAGCCACACTGCTCACGTGAGCAGCGCGTCTCCAAAGATGCCTCATTGAGAGATTCGGGGTCTCGCTTATTTTTTCCATATTACGTGCGGATGCCAGCAAAAAAAAAAAAAAAAAAAAAGACCTGAAAATGATCTCTGGATTGTCATATCGACATCATTCCAGCGTTTCACTGCTGTTTCAATGTCTATATCTGCAGAATATGCCACAGACATGAAAAAAAATCAACAGGTGAAGGGCAGTATTTTCTGGTGTGCTCTCGAAACGATGTAAAAAAAAACCAAACAATGTATTTGAGTTTTAGGAAAGGTCCGTCTGTAGATGATAAAAACAACGGGCTATGCCAATAATACCAACATCCATACACGCTTGTGTTGTGACAGATCTGTATGTGAAAATTGAAAAATGAGACGTGTGGAATCGAGGGGAGAGAGAAACCGAGAGCAGAGGGGGGAAAAAAAAGTCCAGAGAGGAGGCAGCTGACCAAAGCTGGGTCCCAACAGAGATCGCATTGTTCATTCACATAAAGAGCTTCCTCAACATGGACAGCAAAGAACAGTCAGCCTCTCTGTCAGTTCTACATCTCTGAATGACCTTACCATCGACTTGCACCTGCCCTTCACCTCAAATATTCAGATTGCATTAAAGCAAACGCTGCTACAGTTTGTCAGCATGTATGTGGAGGTGCACTCAATGGCTTTGGCAAAAAACAACAACGCAAAATAGAAAAGGCTACCATAGAAAACATGGAATGTTCCAGGAGTGTTCAGACACAAAGCCACACACAGGAGACGGCAGTAAAAAAAGACCTTTGTCATGGGATGCAATAACAAGAAAAGCACAGGTGTAAATCATTGACTGTATATAAAAGATGGACGACATGAGAGCTTCTCAAGAGTGAAGCCCAAAAATCGCCCCCTGGTGGTGGGCTGCAGTATAGGTTATGAACTCCTGCCCCTCACTAATATCAAGTAGGACATGGGTCAAACTAAAAACAAGTACACCTTCAATACATTTTTCCCAAAGATGGTTTCTGTCATGTTCTGTTCTTTTCATCTCATTTTAGTTTATCTCTTAGTCCTTGTTTTACTATAAAACACTTTCTAACTCTGTTATATGCTACATAGAAGTTTTATTTTTATTTATACGTCTTGTTTATGTGCTACTGTTAGCTTTTTCATAATGTCTGGTCAACACCAGGTGTAGCTTTTAAATTAATTGATCCAATGCTTATTTATTGCTGATACAGTTTGGTGTAGATAAAAAGCTCTATCCACATTCCTATCTAAACCATCTATAGCGCAAAGTCTAAGGTGCATGGTGTCAGTGCATTTAAGGTGTATCCAACTCTACTTTTGCTAGTTAAACAGTGCATAATCTGCACGCAAAATGGGGTGGAAAGGGGTTGTTATTGGTCTCTCAATTAATCACAACTCAATTAATCACAATATGGCTGCATATCAGGAAAGCACCGATATTTAACTAAGGAGGAGGACCACTGCTGCACGTTGCTGTGCATGTAACAATGTGCTGTGAACCCGCCTATGTAGTCCAGCTTACTATCTGAGTAAAATATAGCAGGAAAACATTGTGCCATTGACTTTAGACTGGGTTTTTGTTCGTCGGTGGTGCAATTGGTCCCTCATGATAGCTATTCGCCAACAATTTGCCTAAACACGGTTCTTTTGAAGACCAACGCACCTATGGGCGCAAGTACATTTTCTACAATGTGGGCGCTGGTGTGAAAGTGCATCAGTCGTAAACTAGCAATGTCATTTGAGCTGCACTGCACATAGGTTGTAGGGCCCTTAAAGCTTTCTGTCAAAGTGTCATAGTTTTACAAAAGTTTACAGACTTTTGAACAAAATATTTCATCTCAAGCCAAAATTTACTATTCATATACTGAAGCTTTTTCTGTCTCAGGTATGGGCTCTCACCGTTTTCTTTCCGTAGGCGAGAGATGAACTTCTTCGGCGGGATGACACCCACTTTCTTCTTCTGTGTGGCGATGGAGTGGAAGAGGTCAGCCAGGCATGTGAGCAGGTTCTCCTTCTTCTTCTGCTGGGCTTTGTAGGCCAGCACGTTCTCCCGGAAAGGCCGGCAGAAGTAGAGAGCTTGGAGCACTGAGTTACAGTAACATGTGTTTCCAAACTGAGGAATGAAGCGACAGGGGCACATGAATAAGAATGAGGACAAACAAGACTAGGTGAAACCTAGTATATGGCTGGACCGCCATTATACTTAACAGTAATGTTGTCAGGACACCAAAAT
>JBBPCS010000480.1:12899240-12923794 GCA_037974645.1 Hollardia meadi | reverse complement strand
CACACACACACACACACACACACACACACACACACACACACACACACACACACACACACACACACACAGAGTATGCTGTGTACAGACAGTGGAATGGGATGGGCACAGAGAGCCCACTGCAGCAGGGAGCATAGAAGACTGCATTAGCATTCCCCATTTAGCCACTATGAGGCCGTTTCTGTGGCAACCTGCTGCTGAGCGGTAACTAGGCGACAGGAATGACTGTGTGTGTATGGTCTGCCTGCGTGCCATTGGCTTATTGATGAAGGGGAGGAGAAGGACTCAGTACTCCAGCAAAAAAAATAAAAAATGGAGCGAGAAAGGCAAACAATGAAGAAATAAGAGTCCATAAATCTTCTTTCCTGTGCTTTTGTGTACTTGGCTTACTCTCTTTTGTCAGAGTCAACCCCATAGGTAAGGACCTAATGACTCTAAGTGGGGAGCCTTCACAGCACGACCTGGTGACATTTGGGCTTTACGTAGCTCGGCAGTTACGGCTCAGAGCTCCGTGGAGAGCTAATGTCACAGTCAGACCTCCTATAAGCCACTGTAAAAGAGGTCAAGTAACTGCTATCATTGGACAGAATAACATAATGTCACCGTCAGGTAACTAACTGCTCTTAGTGACAACATGCTGCAATGTGAATAATTGACTTGGAGGACAACACTGAGGTCTTTGCCTTCGATCCCTTTTTATGTCTACATGGGCCTGCTGTCAGATCAACAGATCGCTCTCTTATCCGGTGTTTGCCGCGCTGCTTCCTATGTGCAATCTTTCTTCACCTACCAACATGTGGAAATGGGTGAGGTGAGGAGTTGAGAGCCTGTTCAAGACCGATTGCTTGTCTCAGGAGGAGAGTCAGAGGGGTGACTCTGGTTGATGTTGGGGGGGGGAGTACGTAGACAGAGAGAGATGGAGGGAGTGAGAGAGGGGATAGTTAGCGGTAGGCTGACATGTCTTTGTTCAGACCCAGTGCTGCAGTGTGCTGCAGTGCAGATGATGTCATCTCCACCTGCTGCCTGCTGCTCCAAATGCGATGCACGTCCACTGCAGAGGGAGGATGGGGGTAGAGACGAGTGGGAGGGGAGAGGGGCGGAGACATGGAAGGTGAGCAGCCAAACAGAACTGTGACAACGTGGTGACATCGTCAACTCCCTCCCACTCTCCGGTTTACTCCCTTGTGACGGTGCGTGACAGCAGACGTGGTCACTCTCACACATTTAGGGCAGACTGTGACATGCTATTTTAAAAAGCAGAGGCAGACCTCTACTCATTATATCAAGAGCACTTGAATGAATAAATGTTGATTAGTCAATTAAATTGTAAACATACAGCCGTCACGACACCAATATGCCTTCCAAAGCCAGGCGACATTTTTAAAGATGAGTCCAGTTGTCTGGCTTGTGGAGATTTATTAAACATCTTCCCCTTGTTTTTGGTGATTTATTCCCTTTGCAGGACATTGCTAACTTTCCCCATCCAAATTAATGTAAAAAAAAAAAAAAATACAAAAGGAGAGAGAACTCTTCACACTCCTAAATAAAAGCCTACACTGATTTTAATGCTCCATCAAATCTCTCACACTTCTATCCACCTGAACTCATCTCTGTTGTGGGTTATACTGTGGAGTGTTAAGTGTTATCCAGTGAGAGTCATTTTAATGAGAACAGCTAACAGAATTAAGAGTGAGTCTCTGTACACTCTGTTACATAACAATTGGAGCGTGCTTTTTGAAATTACACTGAATAGGTTGCTAAATAATAACTTGTCTCCACTTAGAAGTGAGAGGGAAAACCATTCACCTCTGTGACCAAAGCCCAGAGAGGAAGGGAAAATACCACACTTTAGGTGTTTTAATAAAGTTGCCATGGCTGAAAAGGGAACACCGCACATCAAGAACGTGAAAAAACACTCACATAATACTATGTGACAAGAGGTCTTAAACTTTTATGGCCGATAACCCAAATGAGTAATTTTGCTGCTTGCCTTGGGACCAATGCTCATTAGAATAAATGACTGGTTTTGTCATCATTGGACCCACCAGACACTGGCCCATGACCTGGTCCTGTCAGACAGATGGGCAAAGTCACACTAGTCTAGTGTGCGAAGTCAGTAGTGGTCCTTAGTGTATGATGACTGCTGTGTGTCAGTGTGGCTCTGCTGTTGCTTCTTATTAGCTTCTCTCAAAGGACACTCGTGTCCTCTGAGAGATGTGCATTGGGTTTTAACCAGCACAACATCGCAGCCCTGCCCCCACGTGATCTGTCTCATCTCTGGGACGTGGCAGCAGCTCTGCACGAGACAGGTTGATATACAGACGGATAAGGGAAGGAAGGACAGTGGGAGTGAGAACAGACTGACGGGAGGAAGGAGATAGCAGGAGAGATTACAAGTAAAGAAAGGACAAGAGTGAAGTGAGATGACAAGACAGGAGTAGGGTTATTAATATAGTGAACTTTAAGTGTGGGAGGACATCTTTAATCCTCACTTCTGAACCTCTGGTTGGGTTCATGCCAATCAAGTTTGGTACTGTCCCTCATTATCTCTCTTCAGCCAGTCAACTTGTCACATGTAACCCAGTAGAAAGAGCGGAGGGCAGCCTCCCTCTGGGTCTCTGAGTGAGCTGATTGACAGGGGCTGGTATTTGTGGCCGTACAGGGTAAGGGGCCAGGCCATCTGGCAGCAGCCCTCGCAGCTGGAACACATAGCTGTCTGTTGATTAAAGGCAGATTTACTTTGACAGTGTAATGACTGGTAGCGGTTTTATTAAGTCTATTATTTCTTTCGTCCTTTTTGCTCTGTTAACAGAGTGATAAGATTCAAATTGTTCAAAGAATTAGGAATATTCTGAAATAGAGACGCCTTTCTTTTGTACAATTTGTTATTATGGCATCAAATCTATTAGAGGATGCCATCTATCCATCCATCTGCTATATGACATATCCTGTTCAGGGTCACAGGGGGTGTGAGGCGAGAGGCATGGTAGACCCCGAGCAGGTCGTCAATCCATCACATAGCTAACACACACAAACAGACGCATTCACAGTCACACCTATGTGCAACTTAGAGTTTTCATTTCACCTAACCTGTAAGTGTTTGGATTGTTGTACATGAAGCAAACAGGATCACCTGAAGGAGAGCCCTCAGAACATGTAGACTCCACACAGAATCAAAGCAAATAAAATGACCACAACAGATTCGTACATGTTTGGTTTTGATTTGCCTTTTCAATGCTGGAAAACATTATTGCTTTTTTTTTTCTCTCAGTCAGGTGATTGACCACGTTTTGTATGCCCTGTTCCTCATTTCAAAATCATTTTGCTTTTCTGGTCTTGCATACAACGATTCGCAACTTGTACACAACAGCTGAAAGGCAATTTGTATTCATGTCAACATAGACCAAAAAACACAAGTGAAGCCAGCCAGATGCCTGCATCACTGAATTTGTTTTCTCTTGCTGTGTATCAACAAAATACAACACCAAGAATTAAGTCCTGTCAGACAATTCTGTCTCATTACTGTTTATTTATTCTCAACCATATGCAGAAGTTTAATAACTGCAAACAAAAGCCACTGTGCTTGAATGATACTTTTCTGTTCTGCCACAAAGGTGAAGCAGCTCTTAACCCACCGGCATTTGTCCAGCTATCTAGGTCAATATCAGTACAGTCTGAATACTGAATAGATAAACTGGGTCACAATGAAGGTAAAATGCCAAGAGTGCAAACCATGGGGAGTTACTGTCATCCACTATCACACTAATAGAGTGATAAAATATTGCCTTTTTGTCTTGGAGAGTAAGGTAGTTTGATTTTTTTAATAGATGTTCAATTGATACAGTAACGAGTAATCATTAGCTTCCTATTTGCATAAACAACTATATACAGCTCGACACATCAGCTGCAGACAAGGAGAGCAAATGAGAAATGAGTGAAGAAATAATTTCAGAGATGAATCATTCTGATATAAAACACCAAGGCCCAAGGGACAGGATGTCTCCAAAGCTTTCCATTAATAGTAAGACAACACAGTTAGGCTAAATACATTGACAGGATTCTCAGCCAGCTTTTTCTCCAAATCTTCTTCAGCATTGTACTTAAAGTAATATTTCAGGCTTTTGTCACATGCTGGCATACTATCTGACATGTAATATTCTAGCAACAATTGAGATTTACGAGAGATGACAGATAGAAGAGTGAGCAGTGATAGACCTGAGACTCAGAGCTATTTCATCTTGAATGTGATATGTTTGCTTTGTTTCAGACTTTTTATATTACGCTCTCTGTTTTAATTTGGTCTTATGGTAACTCAAAGGGATACAGCGGCACAGCATGAACAGGGACTGAACCTGGGCATGATAAGCACATCAGCAGACTGGTCAAGAAAAGAAAACTTACATCACATAAAATAAGCACTTTCTCTGGATTATAGTTATTAATATGTGGTACAATTACCTAAGAATACAGACAAAATCCCAGAACCTGTTAGCACAGAGATGGACAGTATAATGCATATTGCCAATCACAGCACAGATAGACGCATAACTTAATGTAACCTAATGTAACCAAAGGCTTTACTTGACACCTCTTCAACAGCCCGACCACAAACTATATGTTGGACTATACCCACTATAATATGGACTTAATTGTATTGAAAAATGAATGAATTATGAATTAGAATGCTAAATAAATAAAGTTCCACCACTGTAAGAAAAAAAAAGTATAATTGAAGTCAACGACAGTGAGGCCAGTTTAAGTGATGTCATCCATAATTTGGGAAACTTGAACTGAGGCACTTAAAAAGCAAGAAATGATGTGCTCTATCATTTATGGGTACGTATCTCTTTAAAACCTCTTGTGTGGGGTGATCCATCACCTCTAGGTGTAAGCATTCCCACTTCACTGCTGCTGTTACCAGTACTACTACTACTACGGTTGCTATTGCTCCTGTTATTATTACTACTGGTAAACCAGCTACAGTAGCAGTAGTTGCCTCGGAAATTACATTAACTAATAATGGTGTTATTTTTCATATTATTATTATTCACTGCAGTGCACTATTTCTGCTACCATAATATTCCTGCTCGTAATCCTAACAGTATCTCCACAAATGATGTTAATATTAGATAGATAGATAGATAGATAGATAGATAGATAGATAGATAGATAGATAGATAGATAGATAGATAGATAGATAGATCCTCATGACCTTAGATGTATCCAAACATAGGCTGCTGGGACAAAAATATATATATTAATAATATAAATATTAATATTTCTACTCCTGCTTCTGCTACAAGCACACAACTACTACAAGTGTATTGCTAACACTGATACATTAGTACAAATAATACATGGGTTTGTGCAGTTAAACAAACATATAAACTATTCCTATTGCTGCCAATTATACTAAATAAACCTCCTTGCATTAAAGTGGCCAGAAAACTACGTTGCTTGGTATTACTACAATGAACACATGCATTAGACCTGTGTAAAACAACTTTTTCAAAACATTTTCCACAAGACTTTGCAACTTAAGTCTGTCTTGTTGTATCTTCCACGGTTCTTTTAAGGGGGCAAAAATATGGGCAGTGTACCTCACTTTGAATAAACTCAAAACTTCAGAGATGAGCAACAGGTAGATAAATGTATATCTAATAGTCTAGGAAGCGGTCAACCAAAAGGAAAGTTTGTAGACTAAAGGGGGTTAAAGTGAAGTCGCTGTTCACAGATCTGTGGTGCTGAAACGCTCAGCAGCAAGTAGCAACGTGTAGTTTTTATTTCGCACCATTTTAATTGTTCGGTAAGTCCATGCTGTTGATGAAGTCAGCCCCCAGAAATGCAACCTGAACTATGAACAACAGTATATTTCACTGATGACACGCTGGCCCCGACAACCCGAGCAGCACTCAGGGATGCGACAATCCCCTAATGCACCGCGTAACTACCACACTTCCAACAACACGTGAAACAGCACTTACAGCTGGCGATTTAAGGACACCGTGTGAGACACATCCAACAGACCAAACGGACTAAAACTATACAAGGAGTCGTGAATCCTTGATATGTGGAAGCCAGGTTTGCCAAAAAGTACCAAACTTGGATAAAACAGTTGCTGTAAGTTAACTTCCTTTGCCATTCAAAATGTCAGGAAGATAAAACGTGTTTTGTTTTTTTGTTGAGGTGTCTTTTAATATGCCAAAACACTACTCGTGAGTCAGGAGTTTGATACTATCATCGCCAACTCTCCAGTGCTCTGCAATGAGGCAGTCACATGAAACACTTGGAAGAAAGCATGTGGCCAAAATAGACAATATTCTTTCAGAACTCCGCTACAGCACAGACACAGTGGGACTGTATTAAGACACTTAGCATGCGGGATGTTCAAAGAAACGTGTAACTTCCAACTTCTTCTGGCATACGGAATATAAAAAACAGCCCCAAACACAACACAAAACACAGCACAGCACAGCACTACAGCCATAGGTTGAACTTAACACTTCTAACCTTCTATTTTATTTTCCATTGGTAGAGTCCACCTCAAAGGCAAAAAACACTGCCTCTTTTGTCTTTTAGGAAATGCAGGTGTCATTCACTGGCATCCTGACCCAAAGAAGTCCAAACAAAGCTGCATCTCACTCAAATTGCAGTTTTGCTGCCACAGTCTGACGGTCAGGCTACTGCATGGTGTTACACGGAAAAGCAATAATAAAAAAAAAACCCAAAAAACCCAACATAAATATATCCTTGGTGAAGACTGAATCTCAATCTCAACAGAGCACTCGTCAACAATAGAACAAAGTGAGGGAAGAGAGCGACGTGAGGAGAGAGAGAGAGAGAGAGGGAGCGCGAGAGAGAGGAAGACCGCTCACTACTCTTCTTCCTCTAATAGCCCCCTCCTCCTCCTCTTCACTTGTTTCACCTCACACACATACACACTTTCCTTGTGTTTCTAGTAGTCGCTGCTCTCCCAGCCTGCAGTAAAATGACAAATGCCGCTGCTAGGAGACGTTGTGCGCACGTGCCGCCGGTAAACAGACGCCCTAATTCTCGTGCGCCGCCTGCTCCACGAGCCGTGCTCCTGCTCCTGCTCCTGAAAGCTCGCCCATATCTGATTCTTACTACTGGTGGTTATTTGACCTGTAATAATAATAGTAATTTTTTTTTTTTTTTAAGTATTCAAATAGATCTACTCTGATCGACGGCTCGGTTCAGTGTGCGTCTGCACGGAGTCTTTCCCACACTGGAGAAAGTCGGCACACTCGTCGAAAACATGACCGGATTCATCTTCTCCCAGCCCAGCTGCCACCTGCAACTAAATCTTGTTCTGTTTGCGGTAGTTTACCATGTTGACCCAAACACGCCCACTCCTCCGCTCCTGCTTTGTGTGTGTACAGGTCTGCTGTTTGTCACGCCGGTGTAGTTAGGCTCTCAGTCAGTACCGTCAATACGCTCCCTTGAACACTAACACAGTCAGTAAGTCGCTATGCGGGGCTGTAATTTAGCAGTTCCCACCGAATCTCTTCCTGCTCGGGTCGTGGGATCTGAGCTCTGGGACTTATTGGGGCGGACGATGAGTGTTCTGCAGCTCCGACAGCTTTTCTGTCCTGCCCATGGCTCCGTACCTGCAGTGCTGCAGAGAAAAAAGCGCCCCTTCCCCCACTCTGCATTATGACAAATCAAGGCAGGCAGGCAGGCAGCTGTGCCATTAGCACATCATAGCACAGCGAGTTTTCCGTGGGAGAACAAACTCACAAAGCTGTGTATACCACACTGCTGCGGACTCAGACAAAATAAATACGGAAAAATACATATGGCACGTATGGTGCCATTAGTCAGGTGGGTGACTGACCGTAGGGGTTAAGCGGCTTCAGTTTTTAAAGTCTCAATTGATAACAAGAATCTTGTCACATTACTGTTTTGGAAGTAGTAAAGAAGCTACATATCATTATTGCATTAATGTGCAGCGCTTCTTGCTTCTCCTGTTGTTGCTTCAACACTGTGGACATGGATGTGAAAACTACACACGCCCAAGTGATTACATCCTGCCCTACTTCTGAAATAAGTTAGACGGTCTAGATATCACAATGGGAATTTAATGTCTGTGACACCAAGGAGTAAACATTGGCAAACAGATCCGAGAAAAAAAAATCTGTATTAACCCACACAGAGTTTTAAGTGTGTGCTTTTGCGTTTGAGCGTTTGATGGACCCCAGAAGAGCATCAATGTCTTGTAGTAACAATCCATCACGTGTGTTATTGGAACAGTTCAATATTTAAACAGACACAATCCTTTATATGGCTAACCCTCTCCTCTGGTACACACAGAAACTCACCTGGTGCCACATCATCTTGAAAAAACAATGTTACATCATTTGTATGCACAGGTACGGAACAAAGCACACAACATTTACTGTATATATATATATATATGCCATAATCTGTTAATGTAGCACACAGTCTTACTATTATGTGATTTTCAATTTATTTTGCAGTTTTGACAATACTGCAAATGTCTTTTTCTACATTAACTGTATGTGGTCTCGCCCCTTCATATCTGTCTGATCTCATTGTATCTTATATTCCATCCTGTGCTCTATAGGCTCTCAGAATACAGGGTTCCTGTCAGTTCCGGGGGCCCATTTCCTCTTGAATAACCTTCCTGTTGATATCAGACAGACTGACTCTGCTAAGACCTTTAAATCTAAGCTATGATGCTCCTCCTTTGATACCTCTGGCCGTGTCTCTGTTATCAATATCCTTGCGGTGGGGTGAGACTCAGTCTCATGATTTCTATGCTGCAGATGAGAAATCAATAAACAAACTTACGATAACCACTGTAACTTCTTTCGTTTTTTGTTTCTGTATCACACAAGCTGCTTTCTCTATCTCTATTTTTCTCCCCCTATTCCTCTCTTTTCACCCCTCTCTGTTGTGCCATCAGAAATCTCCATCTTTCCTGTCATCTTTTCTTACTCTCTCCCTCGTCACCATGCTATCGTGTCTCTCTCTCCCATTGTACGTTTTTCTGTCTCTCCTATTTGTGTGAATGCTGCTACTTCTATGTTTGTGAGGTCTGTCCTCCTTCCAGGTCTCCATGGTTGAAATGAGGTCATGTGGCTCAGGTTCTATCAGGCAACACCCGAAGCTGCTCAACATCCTCCTGGATCCATACTCTTCACTTATGTTTTAATAATCTACATGTATCTCTATTTTTGTCATCAGACTTTGTAGATATTGTGCTTACTTTTTGTTTATCTATTGTGCACACATGACATCTATTGCATCTATCCATCCTGGGGGAGGGATCCCTTGTATGCTGTGCAGATTGTAAAGCCCCATGTGGCAAATTGTGATTCTGGGCTTTATAATTGACTTGACTTCTCTAATAACTGTTTGGACAAATTATTTATCAGCTGCTGGATAGCTGGGTGCATCAGAGATAAATTAAGCTGAAACCAAATTCTACAAGTGAAAATCCTGATGCAATCATACGCAACACTGTCATCAAATAGTGAGGGATGGCAGACAAGGGGTTAATATAAGTAAGGTAATAGGGGGGGCTGTGTTTTCCCTGAGACAGTCAGCTCCTCCTTAACTGGTTCTGTGAATGGGCCAGTAAGGCAGTAGGGTGTGAATGGCGGAAGGATCCACCGGTACTGCCGTGTATGGGAGCCGCCAGCTCTCAATTACTCACTCCCACTCCCTCAAGGGCCGTCTGCAATGCAGCTGTCCTGTGAGCCTGTGCTACGCCGTGCCCTACTTTATCCTGTCAATGCTCAAGCACTGCAGCAACGCTTCCCTAGCAGCATACACACACACACATACACACACACATAAAACGATACAATGCCTTACATACTCATTACATTTTGACGAACATGCCTGCAGTCAGTGTTCTGACTTACAGATTTAATTTGAATTTAAACAAAATGAAGGAAATTTGCCAACCCTGCAGCACCTATTGTTTTATAAAGACCTATAAAATGCTGATTTACAAAAGGTTTTTTACTTCAAGGGGATCACACAGAACAATCTTAACATCATTTGCAAATACTCCTAAAAAAACAACGTCCGAATATGCCATTGCATTTGCACTACTGTATACACAATACCTTTCCTATTGGCTTGTTGTAATATAAAAACGATGAGACAATGAGGCTTTCTCTCACTGAAGTAACATTGAAATAAAACTTTAAATATGACATAGGCTATTTCATTTGCAGAATTTGGACCAACAGACTGCAAAGTGAAAATGTGTCACCCAACACGTCTTAACACCATAAAGTAAACTTTAAAAGGTAAAACTGTGGAGAGACCTACCATCCAATGAGAGCCAGTCGTGCTGAGATGATGGCAGTGAAGGAAGAGCGCGGGCCTTGTACTCGAACACCACCGAGTTGGAGATGATCTGGTTACTGACAGCCACCTGTAGCGTCACCAGACCTGTGTCATGAGCTGGACAGGGAGAGGATAAGTGAGAATTTAGTACTTATAAAGTATACACAAAGTTACTGTTACATGGTTACGTTGCTTATTGGTGGTGGCTGGCTCAATTTTCCATGCAAAACTACTGTCATTGTAAACAAAAAATATAATTTAAAGGTGCATTGTGGAGTTTTCTGAGGAAATTAACACGTATTAATCACTGTTTTATTATTGTTATAGTTATACATGTGTGCACGGGTTGTGCCATTCGCCAACTTTCTAGGTTGCCTAGAACAGGCTGTATTCAGTTTTCTATGTAAAGCATACGGGTCAGATTTTCCGCTGTGGCGTTTCTGCGTGCTCCCGTCCTATACAGTGGCAACGGTGTAGCTAGCTAGCTAGTGGAGCTAACATAGTGGAGCTAGTGAAGAAGAGGAGTCCACCAAAAGATCTAGAGCGGCTCCCACCAAACGGAAATATATATACAGGTATATTGTGTGTGTTTTGGTTGGCTAATTGGATATTAGCTTGCCTTTGGATGATCAGTTGCTAACGGGCAAACTGGCTTACTTGCCGTTACAAGCCAATATTTATGCAAGATGGTGCTAAAAATTACACAAGGCACCTTTAAGGCTTAAATTACATGGCTACATTAAAATTTTAATGTTTAGCTTTTTTGTGGGGAAACGTATGAGCATCTTCTCTCTTTTCATGTTCACTATGGAGTCAGTAATAAAAAAGAATGCTACAGATGGATGCAAATTAATATAACAGGAAACACTATGGGAACGAAACAGAAGTGGGAATAAGAAATGAATATTTGTATCACTCATTAAATGTGGGGGAAGACATGTCTTGATCGTCATAAGCTAACAAGTAGCCCAACCTTGAGTTTGAATGGAAAACTAGAATGAGAGTATTTAAGACCCTTCTTGTGTTATGGGTTCAGGATGTACCCACATTTTCTGGGACTGTCCCACATTATATCAATATTGGAGAGACCTGCAGGTGGACATTAAACAAATCATGCAGGTAGACCTGCCTCTAGAGGCAACGTTCTTTATACTGGGAGAGACTCCAGAGGATATACAGTAAATACCAAAAAAGATATCCAGAAGACATTGATATAAAAAATCAGACATATCTGTGTAGGGTGTTGCTGCTGATTGCAAAAAAGATGATTACAGTGTTATGAAAACATTAAAGCCACCAACTGTCTAACAATGGAGAGAAAGATTAAAAATAGTTTATTTGATGGAAAGCATCACAGTCAACATCTAAGAGCAGATGTTTTCACCATTAATTGGGCACCAGTAATGTTACAGTTGATGAGACTGATCAAAAATGCAACTTCCTCATAATTTCAGTGGTGGGGAGGAGTTCAACTGGTGGACATGTAATTGGAGCCATGTACTGTATATGGATGTGACTGTGATTGTGTACAGTGGTACAGTGAAAAACTAACTGAGGTGTCACCTGAACTCCCCCTCCCCAATTTTTAAAGTTTATCAACAGGCGTAGGAAGAAGTGTCTGACTGTCATTTGGATGACTCAATCTGGTTAGACTGAGGTGGGATGGGTGTCTGTGTCTGTCGTGCCTCTTTGAAATGAATAAGATACAGTAGGTTGATGCGATGTTTATATAGTTGTGTGATTTATCTGCCGTGTTTGTATGTATATTTTAATATGATTGCATACGGGAATAAAGGTTAAATGAGTAAATACATTTTGTTTGATAAACACATACAGTAGTTTTTGACACAGGACTTAACAGTATGCACCAGTTTAACATCAGTTTAGATAAACATTGTTTTCTCTCACTGTTACAAAATTGACTTGGATTTTAAGTATTTTGATATTTAAATGTTGAGATTAAATGGAAAAAGCAATTGCTTCCCTGAAAAATCTATAAGGAATACACAAAAACATCCTGTTGAGCAGATCACCTACTTATTGTTTACCTATTATAGGCTATTACTTTAAACAAATAAATAAAACCTAATAAAAAAAAAAGCCAATGAGCCTCAGGAGGTAGAGCGGGTCGTCCACTAATTGGAAGATCGCTGGTTCGATTCCTCGGCTATGGCTTCACGTCGAAGTGTCCTTGGGAAAGATACTAAACCAAATTGCTCCCGATGGCTATTCCATCTGTGTGTGCGTGTACATGTGAATGGCTGAGCATAGAAATACCATGGGGAGCTTTAGATAGGAAGAGCTGTGTCACTCCTGATGAGCAGGTCAGCAGCCTCTGCTATCAGTGTATGAATGACTGTGTGAATGGGTGAATGTGACAAGTGTTGTAAAGCACTTTGAGGAATCTGTAGACTAGAAAAGCACTAAATAAATGCAAGTCCATTTACCATTTATGGTAGCCTATATGTAAAAGACAAATATCTTTTTCTTATATTATTGTGCGTTTGTGTGAGCCACCTCTTGCCTTACCTGGACAGTAGCAGCGCAGAACCCCTGGTTGGATGAGAGAGGCTGGGACTGAGATCTGGTCAAACAAGCAGCTGTAGTTTGAGCTGGCCTCTTGCCAGGGCCCAGTGATCAGCACCTTAACTCCACCCTGAAAAGCAGGACACATGGCGAAAACAAACTCATACCACACCTGCCAAGTCAGGCTCAAGTATCCCTGATTACATTATTTGTTGTACACTGCCATCTAGAGTACAAAGATAAGAACGACGCCAAGGAAAATAAATCAACTCCCTAATACTGATCTCTGCTGCCATCATGTGGATAACCATTTTACTACATCGATTTTTCTACTGTAAAATGCTGAACCATTACTGACGTTAAAATACTGTACTACCCTCCAGAGGTCAGAGGAGGGTATTGCTGCTGACAACATAATTGAAATACTGACAAGACTGTGGGGGGGAATTTGATGCACAATATATTAAGAGGTCTAAATGTTTTTGGTAAAATATTTCATAAAATATTATATTATTATTATTTATGATATGATTTATGCTTATACAATTCCTATACTAACTCCGTGTGGCTATTGATGGTACATTTTTCTAATTCAAAACCTTGGCTAGTAACGGATTTGCAGATGAGCATACTGTTAAGTCTTCAAGAGACGCTTGTCTCTCTCTTTGCTCCACCAAAGTCCCGACTGCAAAAGCTTTTCCAACCTTAACCTGAAAATTTATCTCTTCAGGGAATATTTCATATATATTTTCTATTTTCCTTACTTAAAAAAAAAATTGCCACTTTAAATTTGATCATTATTCACTTGTCTGGACATATATATGGACATATGGCAGAAAAAAACCCCATTCCAGTCAGTCTTTCCAATTTGTGGATCTCTATAACTTATAACTCGAATACAATATTGCTGCTGCAATAAATATTGCATCAATATTGCTATTGGAATACAAATGCAAGAGTACAGGCTAGCTTTGGTTTCAGAAGTGAATGGGACACGATGAAGAAGAAATTAAAACTGTGAATGCCATCTCCTGAATTTATGTATGTCATAGCAAGTTAAATATTATGATGCAATTTAATGTGCTTTCCATGATTATGATCTAACAAAAAGAGCGATGTAATTGCTGTTATTAATGCACTAAGACTTAATTGCTAGAGATCTGACAAATGATATGATAGATAAGGTTGTTTTTGCATCTATATTAAAAAGCACACTGTCCTCAAGTCTTTTTAGGAGAATATTAACATAATATTACCTTATAGATGACGTATTTTTTTCGACCAAAGCAATATAAAGAACAGGTGGTAGTATGCTTCAGCTCTGAGTAGTGTCTGCAGCTCTAGTTCTATTTCATCGAAAGCTCTTGTTGGATGATTGAATATCTTTGGAAACAGCCTACCCCCACACCTTTCTGACCTCTCTCTCTACTTCTATTTTTTCATTTGTTGCACTTTCCGTGTGAATGCCTTCCAGGAAAGACTGTTTGAAAATGTGCACTGTTATCCTCATATAAATGATATGCCTTTCCCCCTCTCTGTGCTGACCAGCTTTTCACTCTGTGGTCAGTGGTCGGAAAACACACCTTACAAACCACTTCAGATCAAGCATAAACTGGCCCGGCTGCAGAGCTCGAAGGCGCTCCACCAGTCCGAGGGTGGGGTAGGATGAGAAGAGATACCCGGGGCAAAGATGTTTGTAAAGCTTACGGTTGTAAGCACCAGGGTTGGGTTAGATTACTTTGAAATGTAGTCAGTTAGTGAATACAAATTACATGCTGAATAACTGTATTAGTTATTATTACTTATCCATTGGATTACAAAAAAATGTAATCTACTAAATAGTATTAGATTACCTTAAAATCAAACATTGAAAATATTGCACTTTTTACTCAAAAAATGGATGCAGCCACAAAAACTTTACTTCCACAAATATTTTTTTTCTCTTTAAACATCTCAAAACATTCTCAATGCAAATAAAATATATTTCTGAAAGTCATCATTTAGTTGGTCAAATCAAATTACCCTTAAAAATACAGAACTGTCACAAACTACAGGTGTGCTATGTGTACTCTACAACATGTGGCATGCTGTTTCTTCTGTCTAAGTTTTTGTTGCTGTAATCCAAAACGTAATCAAGCATCCTTGACAACGTAACTATAATCTACACATTTGGGCTAATTATAGTTGCTTATTTTTTGTAATCTAAATATGTAATTCTGATGACTTGTAATCCTTTTTTCTCTCATCTGGATTATGACAGCTGAACACTGAGAGGACTTCAGTGAAAAAATCAAACTGTAAAGGGAGGGGGCTGTTTCTCTAAGCACTTAGGGTTTAGTTACGCTTTAGTATAAGTTACATGAATTCAAGCTGACCACAGCTGCAGCTGTTCGTGAGCACAACTAATTAGAAAAAAACATTGGTACATTTTTCTTTCAAAGGCTATAATACATGAATTGCCTCATTATTTATGTTTCCTACTGACTCTTAAAACTATCAGTAATTGCAACCTTCGATCGTGTGGACAAATTATGTTCACCACTCCTCGATCCCGCACTGTTGAAAGTGCTTTTAAAGATTTTGCACCCTCATCATGGAGTGAGCTACAGATTCATCTTAAACTCGATTATCTGATAAGCATGGAACATTATTAAACTAAGGACTATCTGACAACTGAATGTACATGTCCTCCCACTGTGCTTGATTTATTGTTTGTTTTAAGTCTCCTGCTTGTGTTATTATTGTTCTTTTATGTGAAACTTTTTGTGCTGCTGTCTTGGCCAGGACTCCCTTGTAAAAGAGACTTTGAATCTCAATAGGAATATTTCCTGGTAAAATAAAGGTAAAATAAATAAAATAAAATAAAAAGTATTTAAAGCCAACACAGGAGTGAATGTTTTATAAGCAAATGATAGTCAAAAGGTTTATTAATCCCTGAAAGCAGAAGGTTTTTCTCAGGTCCATTGTTTTAATGCTACTGCATCAGTGAAGCACAGAAATACTTTTTTGACTTGGGTGTATACATTTTAGAAAACTTTAGCTTGCTATCTGCCTTGTCACATTTCTCTGTGTCTATAAATTAATATACAAATTAAATTGTTTGTTGTATAAAGAGTTCAACTTCCTCATTTAAGAAACTAAAACAAAGCATTTCTCAAATTGTTGAAAATGAACTATTAATGCCTGGATAACGCTTCAATGAGGCTTATTTTCAGTTTGTATTATACAGATTTTTGCTGAAAAAAAGGAGCAGTCCATCAGTAATTCATTTCTCAACGCTTACTCCAAGAACACAATAACTATACATGTGGGGAATAACAAAAACACCTCAAATAAATGTAAACCTGGCACATTATCGAAATGACTCTGTTGGAATAGGGGCCTTGCAATATTGACGATAATCGTGATATGAAATATTGATATTATGTTAATAATACATATAGGATAATATCGTGTAAATAATCCAGGCCCTGTGAACCTTTTGTTTATCAGTTCATCTGGTTGCCTTTTCAATATTTATTCAGTGTAATTGTTCTTTTTGTACACTTTTGTACATTTATGGTTTGAGACTCTCTCTGAACCTACCTACAATCGTATTTTGAGTTTAATTCATTTGCAAAAAAAGAAACGAAAAACAAAATAAACAAAGTTAAAGATGAATTTGACTGATACCATTATTTATTTATTTTTTAAATTCTCGATAGGTACTGCGATAATATCATTATTGTTTTGGCAGTAATCGTGCAGTGAAAATCTGATATCCTGACAGCCCTAGTTTTGAAGAGAAAATAGTGAGGTGTCTATTAAAATAATTGAAAAATATAGAATCTAATGAATATTTACAAGAACGTTCAAGTTATTATTTGACCTTTGCTTGCATTTCTTTTATTAATTTAAAAACTGCTCTAGTTCAAAATGCATGATGACTCTCAAAATCTGTTAAATGGAGTCCTCATGACCCAACACTTGAGCAATTAGGCTGGTACATGAGATATTATAACCAAAAATAATGATGGTAAAAAAAAAACCTGGTTGTAAAAAAATTAAGAATTCTGTCACTCACCTCAGGGTAGGACCACTCTGGGGAGTAGTCCGTGACCATGAAGAGCCGGCCGGTGGCCTGAAGCATCCCCATCCCCTGGGCTACAGCTGCAGAAACCACCTCTGCTACATTCATGTAGGACAATGAGCCTGCCTCTCCTGTGCTTCCCCCTGCTCCAGCCCCTCCACTCAGAGACTGGGGGCTGCAGCAGGGTTGAAGGCAGAGCTCTGAGGGGTTGTAACCAGAGCCCCTGGTCCCTCCATCTTCCTGGCCTTGCTGGGGGCCCCCACCAGCTGTGTTCTGACTATCAGAGCTGTGGGATGTGACCAGCTGGTGAGCATATAGGGCCCCTCCAGCTGACATGGTGGTTCCACTGCCATCCACTGAGATGAAGTCATTAATGAGGTCAGAGAACTGATTACCAAAAGAGATATCAAAGTGATCCAGACTGATCTCCATGCCTGTCCCTCCTCCTCCTCCATTAGTGGCCGCTCCACCTAGGCCTTGGTGGGTTCCAACAGCGTTGTAGAGTCCCTGGACCATGCTTGTGCCCTGGAGGAGAGGCTGCAGCTGCTGTTGCTGATGGGAACGGTTGCTGCCATCACTGTTGGTGTTTCCATTATGAATTGCTGCCCCTTCTCCTGCACCTCCAGCCCCTCCTCTGCCACCATCTGAGGCCTGTTGCAGGTAGTGCTCTGTGCCCCCTACCTCTCCGTTTCCTGCTCCACAGGCCTGAATGTGGTCTCCTGACTTGAGCAGATTCTCAGATCCATTCTCAGTAGCTCCAGATGGAGCTGAACTCACACTGCCTGGTTGCTCTAGACCCACCACCTCCTCATGCTCAGTGGCCAGCCCAGGAAAGGTCCCCTGGTACTGTAGCAGCTGGAGAGAGCCAGCCTGTCCGGGCCCCTCTGTGGGTGAGCCTCCATTACAGTTGGCCCTGTGCTGGGTCTGGTGAGCCTGGTGGTGGTGGTGGTGGTGGTGGAGGTGGCCATTGCTGCCAGGGGAGTCCGTCTTCACCACCTGCATCCCCATATAAGCTCCAGAGTCATGGGAGTTGTGCTCCATCAAATGTGTTTTCTGGCTGATGCCGGGTCTCCCCTGCTGAGCCTGGCTGGCCTGAGAGGCATCCTGGAGGAAGAAGTTGGGGGAACGATTCTGATGTTGCATGTGAGGACTGGACATGGCCTGACCAAAGCTCACTGTTGTAGCACTGGAAGTATAGTCCTGCTTGGCATCAATGGCACTGAAATCCATCTGTTCCAGGGTGGTGCTGGGACTCAGACCCCCACCAGAAGGAAGCAGGGAGCCTGCTGGGGTCAGAGTAAGACTGCCCTGGCCTGAACCAGCACCGGATGACACAGATACCCCGCTGCCGCAGTTTACTACTGCCCCCACCTGATATCCACTCTCCTTGGCCAGCTGCTGCTCAAAGGATGTGTCTTCTGTCTTGATGTTCTTTACCAAAGCTGAACTGAAGGTGTAACCACTGTCAGACATGGTGGGGGAGCGCTGCAGAGTGCCATTGGTGCTACAGTTGCCACCAGAGGAAGATGATGTTGAGGGAGAGTTGCCCTCTGTCTTCATAGCACTGCCTCCATAGGTCTGGCCCTGTTTGGGGTTGTTCAGGAAGCAGTCAGGGTCAAAGTTCATATTGGTCTCTGGGATCTTGATGCTTCCAGAGTCCAGACTGCTGGAGAGCACCAGTTCTTCAGACACCCCAGCTGTAGACAGAATGGACAGACTGTCTCCTGCTGCGTTAGTACCAGGTTCCCCTACTCCTCCACTGGGGAAGGCAAATTTATGACGATCGGAAGTCACAGACAGCACCAAGCCCTGTGGGGTGGCATCTGCACCCATCAGGTGACTGTTGGCACCTGCAGTAGGAGACATGCTGTAGACAGGGTCTCCAGTGACTTCGGACATAAAGACACTCTGGGACAGGCCAGACATTACAGAGGCCACGTGGCTCATCCCTGTCACCACGGGGCTGTCAGCCATGTCTGGATCACTGTTGAGGCCGCTACTGATGGAGACAGGGGAGTTCTGCGTAGTGTCGGGGACCTCAACCTGGTTGGTGGATGACACCTCCGTGCTGTTCTGGTGCAGCAGGACGGGCTTGTGGACTTTGCCATTGCGTTTTTCCCTGGCACTGCCCCCTCCTGCTCCTCCCCCGGTGCTTTTGCCTCCACCATGGGCACTATGCTCGGTCTTCCCCTCTGACACATCATTGTTTTGTACCTCAGAGTGAGCACTGCTGTAGCCCCCTGAACGGGGATCCACCTTAGGGGAGATGATGCGGTGTTTGGCGCTGTTGCATTTGTGGTGCACACTGCTTCCTGCACCTATATGAGGACAAACAGAGCAAAAGAGGTTGGGGATTTGGATGGGTGTGTAAAAAGAAGACAAACACATTTTAATATTAGGAACAATAAGAACTGGACAATACTACTGTTCAAGGAGCAGGGACAGAGATGGATGATCTGTTTGATTTTGTATTTATCAGTTTGTGAAAGATGATTTTCTCCTGGAGGTGATAAAATTCTTTTTAGTATACAGTGAGTGAAGTGTATGGAAAGTTTTGCATGGTTCGTTACCTTAAGTCACCAGAAAAATAAATGCAAGTCAGGTTATCTAGAGCAATTTGTTTTAGAAAATAGTAAACGCTGCTCTACATTCTTTTTCTGAGTGAGCCTATAGTGAAATTACACAGCTGAAAATATTTGATTGATTAGCATAAAATTCGCTGGAGTAGCTGGAGTCAGATATGATACTCTAACACAGTAAACAAAAGTTATAAGCCAATAACCCCAAAACTCAATTTCACTATAAATCAATACCAATAGACCTCAACCACTTTTAGTATCTACCATAAAACAAACAATATCTTTATGCGCTTTTTGTTTCTCTTGCTGAATTTTCCAGTTCTCTCTTGAGAGCAAACTCCATCCCACCCTCTAGCCCTTACCCAGGGTGCCCGTGCAGAGGCAGTTGTGAGTCCGGGGAGGTGGCTTAGTTTGGTGGCTGTCCAGAATCTGTTGCACTAGCTGCTCCACTGAGAAGCCAGAGCTGCTGTTCCCATTGCTGCAAGTCCACTTGATGCCATGAACTGCCGGGAGAGAGGAGGAGACAGAGATGTCAGCCAGCCCAACAGACCACCAGCCACGCCAACCCCCCGCCCCACCCTCTGCTCTCTGTGTCTATCTGCCAGTATACCTCATGCTGCTCACTGGACACCTCTAGAAATGTCAAAGTCACCATAGTAAAGTAGAGAAATTAATATTTCTGTTATTTTCTGAGGCAAAACAAACACTGACTGGGCCCAGGTAAAATGGTACAGTAGTTTCATTAGTATAATTTGAGTGGTAATTCCTTTAGTTCTGATGCTCTCTATTCTGTCTTCCCCTTCATATTGAAATAACTCAAAAGTTCAATATCTTTTCTCCTGAACATTTGCCTGAACAACATTTCCTCCCTTCACTGTAATGTCAAGCCTTCTGTACTGCGCTGCTCATTCTCTATTGTACCTCTTTACCTCCCATGTGTCAGTGTCTGCTGCTGCTCTGTGGCCTCCTCCTCTGTAAGTGCTGATGGAGGTGACAGCAAGCCCAGTCCTTTCACCCTTCACCCTTAGCCTGACCTATGACTCTGTTCTTACTGGGAGGCTTCTCGGGAGGAACATCACTTAGCTGCTGCTGCTGGATCTGCCGCTGCACCATGGAAAAAAGAAGGGCTTTTTCCTGTAAAGCTCCACTCCCTGCCTCAGTCACACCTCGCTAGCAACTCCTAATACTTTTCATTGCTCCACTTGCCAACCAGCCACCACTTTTGATGAGACAGATAGGGGTTTTAGTGGCTGCAATGTGGTAGGAGACACCTCTGAGTGCGGCAGTGCTTGTGCTCTCAACCGGGAAAAAAGGTAATATTTTAGAAGTGAGGCATATTTAGACTATCAAACAAAATCAAGCCTGCTTGCAAGTTCCCTACACTTCAGTACCTCCTTTAGTTAAATATGCAAGAGATATATATTTTTTTTAAAAAAGAGTGTGTGATTTCGAGCATATATGAAAAACTGTGAGAAATACTTAGTGCATGTCTGTTTGCATATGAGATAAAAGGAGATGGAAACAGTGAACGAGGGTGAGGGTACTGCAGATTCAAGACAGAGTTAGTTAAAGTGAAGTGAAAAAAGCTGGGAAACATGATTGGATGACTGTGATAAGGATCTAACTTGAAAGCTCCTTTGACAGATTACAGGCTGGTCACCAGCAGATGTCAGTGGAACTGCTGTGATCAAGCTGAGATCATAAGCTCCACAGACAACTCACTGTGGCAGGTTATAGAAACATAAACAGGAATCATTTTTGATCAAATATAAAGTCAGATTTATTCAGCCATTAATCCAGGGTGACTGAGCTGAAAAAAAGATTCTGACACCAAATGTGACAGGGAAGTTTAATCTAATGTCATTACAATTACCGAGCAAATAATTGTGTCTGTCTGGAGATCCCATTAGAGAGTGTGGCTTGAGTCACCATTCACCTCCTGACAATGTGTAATGCAACAGTACAAATAAGATGATGCTAGTATTACTGACACAGAGATAATAGGGCCGTAGGCATACTAAGTACAGAGTGCAGCAGGACAGAAGTGCACCCATTCATCTGGCTGTTCTGATTCAGAGGGGGTGACAAAGCAAGAGTGAGAGCCTACTACAACAGCTTACATCCACCATGTAGTGCCATCCCTATTTGTCCCCTTGCCCTGATCCCTCATGCCAGAACTGCCACAAGCCTCCTCATCTAGACGGGCGTCACCCCCAGCGGCTCTGGGTTGTTGACGTACAGTTACCATCATGTCTGCCTGTCTGCTCTTCTCACTGAGGGTTATGTTCCAAAGGAGACATGACAGGAGCAGTGCCACTAGGTTTAATCCCAGTGGCAGCAACAGCAGAGGCACCAAACAGCAACCCGGTCGCATCATCATCCTGATGAATGCATCCTGTCATGAACAGCATCACACAGCCCTAATGACAAACTCAGTTGATCTGTAGGACACACGCATATCCCATCTGGTTGCCTCTGCACCATTGGGCACTATATGGGACAATGGAGTACAATAGTTTATATGATGGCCAGCCCTGTCTGTCTTTCCTTGGTCTGTTCTCCTCTGCCCCTGTCTGTCTAGCCTGGAGACAGGCCTTCTGTCTGTCTGAGTGTTTGTTAAAGCCGCTCATGCGCTATCTGTCAGCAGGCTGGGGGCATAGCTGGAAAGAGTGTTGCGTGTTTATAGCATTAGACCAAAAGAGTGAATCAAGCTGGCTGCCTTGTCTATGGAGATGTAGCGTGACTGAGTAGTGAAGCCACTCTCTCCCTCCCTCCCTCACTCCCCCTATCATCCCCTTTCTTCTTCTCTTTCTCATCAAACACCGCAGGACATTAAGGAGGAGGAGGTCAGACAAGGCTGTGTTTCACAGGGCTTACATTCAAACTAGTGTGTGTGAGCGCTCGTGCATGTGAAAGTTTTTGTGACTGAGAGCAGCGCGAGTGTATGTGTGTGCGTTTTTGTCATGTGAAGACAGAATA
This sequence comes from Hollardia meadi, assembly GCA_037974645.1. Taxonomy (NCBI): domain Eukaryota; kingdom Metazoa; phylum Chordata; class Actinopteri; order Tetraodontiformes; family Triacanthodidae; genus Hollardia; species Hollardia meadi. Next base: position 12,901,300 of record JBBPCS010000480.1, on the reverse strand, counting down.
AGCTCAACTGATCCATGAACTCCACACTTTTCCTTTGTTTTTGTTTTTTTGTATCATTAGACATGTCAAATGGTTTGCGCACTGAAATATTGTGAAGAGAATAACAAAAGGGAAGAGCAAGACGGAAGAGGGCAATTATATAGCAAGAGCTGATACCATCATTATTATATAAGAATAATTTCCTAACATAGAGCCACAAAAAACATATATGACAGTGTCAAACATACTGTACTGTAGACTGCAATCTTGTATTGTATTGTATGTACACTCAAACTACAAAGTTTGATGGTTTTGGATGTTCCTGAGAAAAGGAAAAGGGACATCTGTCCAGCTGGTTTATAAACAACCTCTGAGGAATCAAGGAAGTTCACTGCACGCATATTAGAACATTCCTGTGCAATGAAAAAAACATATCTACTAATAGATGCAAGCTTTCTAAAATATAGGTCAGTCTGGGGGAAAAAAATGAAAAAAAACTTTTTGTTATGAGCTAATGTATAATTTAAGATTAAATAATGCATGGATAATACAGTATGACTTCATTACAAGTCTTCCCTCCCTACATTGGGATGGGGGTTGCTATCTCAGAGGACCACTAGATGGCAATGTTGCTCCACCACTGAGCTTGTGTTGACATGCTGGCCGGTCCAGGAGAAACAGAGAGGGACAGAGAGGAGAAGAAAGACAGAAAGCAGGAGATGGATTTTTTGCTCTTTATGTAACCCCATCATGTAGCCTGGCAGCTAGAAGGCATCTGACACTCAACCTCTTTGTCCCAACAACTCCCAAAGTTAACGACTTTACTCATTACTGCAAATGGCGCTTGTTTTTTACATTAAGCCACAGATGTAATGAGTAGAGTAGGTCATTGTTTTTCAGAGGCGTTATGTTTAAATATGTCTTTAAACTGACTGCAAGCAGGGCAGTGAGAAGGAAATCAAAGACTTCTGTGATGGTGGTCTTGACTGCCTTGTCAGTATGCAGCCAGCATGTGTGTGTGCTTGTAAAGCTGCTGACACGTTCCTCTTTACCTGGCCACATCACCAATAACTGGCCATTGGAATTTAAGTCACAGCCCTGCTGGCCCCTGCCAGACACACCCAAATCACAAGCTGGTTGTTAAAGGTATCTTAACAGCTCTCGGAAAGATTTTCAATGCCCCACAAGGTCCCCAATTGGCTATTATCATCATCAGGCAAACCCTGAGTTTTTCCAAAACATTGCCTCAATCTTTGGGCAGGTCTAGAGGCTCATGAAAACACATAGTGCATCTCACATGCATTAGTAAAGCTGATAACAACAAGGATCAATCCATTGAGGGGGGAGAGAGCCAGAGAAAGTTGGCAAAGGGGGGGGGGGGGGGGTTCTGGTTAGTCAGACATTATTGCTCCCACGCACTAACATGAATCAATAAGCAGCTTGCTGCCCTCCCCTGCCTTGACTTTGTTCTTTGGCCAGAGAGGAGGCACACTCTCAGCCCGGCCAGAGTGGTGCCAGAGGTCTAGGGGAAGAGCTGAACTTTGACCCATAACTGGCAGGCAGCTCCAGAAAGACCGCACTCTGATTTCATAGTGTAGGAACACTGACCGAAGATGCTCTCTGACTGAGGTGCTGAGGGCACTTAGTGTACCAGCTGTCAGCTAATAGGACTAGACTCAGACAAAACAACAGCCACTATGTTAAGTCTTTCCATGCAAGTAGACATATAAAGGCTATTAAGGCCTTTTAGAGGAGACAGCAACTGTTTATATGGCTATGCATAAAAGTTGAGACTGGGGTGAGAAGAACTGATTAATGTTATCATTCAAATACTCACACATGGGCTTGAGCTGGCCGATCAGCTCCTCCTTGGTCCACTTGGCCCATTCCTTCTTGTCTGTATTGATGGAGCACAGGATCGGACCACATGGTTTTCCACAATCCTCAATGGCTGGAACATTCAAATAGTGGACGAGCACAATGTCAGGGTTCTGTGGGGAACACAGGGAGAGAGAGAGAGAGAGAGACAGAGAGAGAGAGAGAGAGAGAGAGAGAGAGAGAGAGAGAGAGAGAGAGAGAGA
>JBBPCS010000480.1:12860522-12873009 GCA_037974645.1 Hollardia meadi | reverse complement strand
AACATCCCCCCCCCCCCCCCCCTTGGGGTGTTAAAGCGGTCCTGAGTGGAGCAGGATCGCAGTTCACACAGGGCAAGCAGGCCAGACAGCCCAATGATAAACAGTTCAGCCTAAATAAAGCCTTCAGAAATAAAGGCAGGGCCACCACTGGTTACCTGTCCTGCCTCTGGAGGCCACCGCTGCCCCTGGCCTGCCTGTTACCCTGGCGACACCTCACTTACATTCATCCATCATGTCTGACAGGTGTCAGGCACAGCTAGGGATGGCTTAGTAAAATGCAAAGTCTCTGGAGGAAAAACTGGCACTGGTTATAGTGAGACTGTGAGAGAGGGGAAACTCTCTCATTAGACCATAATGATGTGTGAAGACATTCCTAATCAGAGCGTGGCACCTTATTTATGCTGGCAATTTGCTGTTTTCCTGCAGTGATGCAGACGTCTTACTGTCAGAGGCTACCACACATTTGTCTGTCTGCTGGATTGTCTGTCCAACTGAGAAGACCACGTGCACACACACACACACACACACACACCCTTGCTCACACGCAGAAAAATGTGTATTTACAAACAACATGTCTGGTATTTTATTAAAAACTCTTTGTTCCTTTTTAATATTCCCCCTATCACATCATTCAACCAACTCTTTCTAGGATAGATTTAGCACTGATTCATGTGTTACTCATAGATTCTCTAATGTTTCCTTAGCCAACATTTATTCATACATATCGTTGCTCCAGATATGAATATTTTAGTCGGATCTCATATAAAAATCTTTAGCTCTTGCTGTATTGATTGACTGCTTTGCACTATGATACATTTGTTGGCATGGACATCCACCTGGTAAAGTCACTTCTGGCTCACTGCTTCATTCGAGGGGATGTTTCATTTTGTGTGTGTGTGTGTGTGTACTTCTGTGTGTGCATGTCCGCATATGTCTGTTCACACGGACGCCTGGGGCAGGTGATCCAGCCTGGGGCATAGCAGCATAAATAGAGCTCGCACCGCAGCCAATCAGGCAGTACTATCAAACCCCATCAGTGGAGGGAACGCAAAATCCATACTCAATAGAGATTCATGGACCATGCAAGATTCAAGCTAGCCCTGGCCATTGACAGCATCCATGATGACTATTGATCAACCAACGATTTCTGGCTCTATACAGACGTGATTAGATGACTTATGGCTGAAAAATGCCACTTCCAGTTTGGAGGATGAGCTCATTTTCAGCTGATACCGTAATGCTCTGCATTTCACCCGTTGTTTTTACAGTCAGCCGCTCTTCTCTCTCCCAAATGTTCGGTGGGAATCAAATTATCTGTAGTGTCTGGTAGGATGGCACTATGCCCAGAAAGCCCATAACATACAGTATCTCACTTGCACTTTGGATTTACAGAGAAATGCACAGCTCCTGTACGTTACTTGCACAACGACTGTGGCTTTTATTTCAGCCACTGCTTTCTCTATTAAGATTCTTCTCTTTCTCTAAATAAGCCACTACTTAAGTTGTAACAGTATCATTCTTCAGTGCATCTGAAGACTTAAGCAATGGTTGATGAGACATTATACATAATAAATCAAAAGAGGCTTAGATTTATCTCCCTGCTCCTCTCTGTCGGACCAGCTGCAGATTCTAAATCAGTCAAAACTGAGCGGGCTACAAAATGAATTGGCAAGCTGTACCCGAGCTGAAGCAGAAAATGGAAAACAAACCAAAATTCCTCAAGAAAGCAAAAAAATGGAAAAATGCATGTGCGATGGAAATGACCGGCTCTAAAAATAGCATACTCATTGTAAAATCAACACAAACAGTTGATAAACAGGCCCCGAAGAGGAGAATTAATTAGCCACGCTGGACGCGTAAACACAGCTATACATCAAATTCAAGAGGAAAACAATAACAGGGCTGAGGCAGTTAGAGAGAAACCCCCTGACCGCCTGCCATAGCGAAAGCCCTGACTCTCTCTGGCCTCATTCCTGAAGCTAAGGAACACAAGAACAAATTCAAGACAAAAGAGAGGAAATTAATTTTCTGGCAGAAAAATGTGGTGATGAAGCTGGATATAGGAGTTATTTATACCTATTGGACAGAGGGACAAACGAGAGACAGAAAGAAGAGAAAAAGAACAGAGGCAGAAACATCGACGAAGGGATGTCAGGTTTACAGCTGTACTTTTGCATGTGCCAGAGGAAGCTCACGCACATACACATGCACGTCTGTCTCCCTGACTGAAGACACTGTGTCTGTTGATGCTAAAGCTAGCCAGCTGGGCTCGCAGCCAAAGGCATTAAGTGGAATCGAATTCCACCAAACTAGCTTTAATCAGCAGGTTTTTAAGGTTAGAATTACTCTCTCTCTCCTCCAGCCCGCTGGCCAAGGTTAAAGCAGACACAGGCAGGGGCTGGGCTCAGCTAATGGGATGGAAGGGTGGCATGGGGCCTACCGCATGCCATCATGTACCAACACACAAAGACGCAAACACACATAGGCACAACCACAGCTACGCACTTAAGTGTATGCCAAGTCACACCTGCAAACAATGATAATGCACACACACCCACGGTTTTACTTGTGTGTGAGGACATTATCAATCAACAGTATGATAAAAAAAGAAAGATCTGAGAGTAATAGACTGATGAGTCCATACTTGTGAGTTTATATCACATGTATAGTTCTTCCTTTAGTTAATCAATTCTTTGACATCACAAGCTATAAATAGCCAGCCTAGGAGAAAATTGAAAAGATGGATTCAGGCCATAAATGCAAATGTAGGGGCTTTATAGAATTAACTATGTGCGTCTGCATAAGCAACTAAGACTTCTTATCAGTTACTCATACATTCTATAATATTTAGGGATCCAGTGACAAATGGATATGGAGTATACCTACACATAAACACAGAGAATAAACAAACCTTGACCTCTTTCTGTTACTATAGCTACATCTGTTCTGAATGTAGCACTGCATAAAGGCCTATTCACTAGAAGTAAGCCTAACGAGAATGTTGAAAGCCTGAACACAAAAAGAGAGGTGACGAATGAATATATCAGGCAGTTTTTCATACTTCGCAAAGAGCTTGTAAAGGCTCTGCCTTGACCTCAGCCTACAACAGCAGTGAACACATTGATGCCTGTCAACAAAGGAAAGCTCAGTAAACCTTGCAGCTCTTCAGCTTCTCAAAAGTCAAACTGTGTTTCTATAGTACCCACACTATAAACAGAGGCCTAAGCAACAATGATTGCAAACATTCTCTTCCCGCTTTCTCCTAGTCAGGCTTTCATTTTCCTTATCTTTTTCCTCTCCTCGAGTGACTTTGCTCACATAAGAATGTGGCTTTGCTTTGGAGATGCACCACGGATTAAATTAGCTCAAGTCAAGTCTGTTTTTGAAATAGTAATAGTTTTGCAAATTTATGTTTGAACTTGCTGCATCTTGATAAAGCAAAATAGCTCTAGGTAAAAGTCTACATGAGGAGATCAGCAAATTATACTAATGTGAGGGACAACCGGATACAAAGGGATATTAAGTATATGTGTATAAGGCAAAGTGGCAAATAGAAACCAATCATTATCTCAAGATTTCCTGTCTAGAATAGACGTGTAAAAAATGTCTTGCAGCAAAAAAAGTCTGTTTGCAACCAGGACAGGCTTTTCATTCCTTTAAAAGATGGAGTAATGGGCACATCAATCAGCTTATAGTGCCACAGTTTAAAGGCTGGAGGTCAGAGGTCAGGTTTAAGCTGTCATTTTTGGGACACAGCTGAGTCTAACAAGACTCTCTCGTACCTCCCCCACACTTAGTCAAACACAAAAGCATGTGCGGTAGAATGAATTCAAATGAATGTAAAAAGGGGACTGATGGGGGGAAGAGAGTTACAGGTACAGTATGTTCTAGGCAAGCAGTCAAAAAAAAAATCCCTCAAGAAAAAACTTTAGTTTTTTTGTTCCTGACATTGTCCTCAAAAGCTGGGCTGCAAACCGGCCCTCATGGCATCATATGGTAAGACTTATCACATGGTGCTTAATAAACATAGATGGCGTTGTTTGAATCTGTGTGACCGCCCATTAACCTTCGCTTGTGTTAGCTGAGGTAAGGATAAAAGTGCCACTGTGTGGAAAAGGGGAGCACGTCCTCTGCATTAATGAGAGCAAACCATCCAACCCACTGTTTCCCCCGTAAAACACACATACACAAACACACACGCACACACAGTGGAGACCTGCTGAAGATGACATCACATGCTCAGCCTCCCTGGCGAGGGTTATGCCAGGCAGACATGCTGCCTAATTGTGAGAGAGAGCCCAGATTTGTAATGCTCCACAGTTCTGTTAGGGCTGATTAGCAGAGGCTCACGGCTTCTCCCCCTGTGGTGATCTATAGGCACTCCAAATTTCCAATATCTCCGGTGTGAGCAAGGAAGAGCTGAGAGAGACTGTAAATCATGACAAGTCCTACTGAGCGGAGGAGACAAAACAGGATGGATGGATGGAATGGGAGAGAGGGAGTGAGCAACACAGAGACTTGTGTGGAAACATGAAGGGGGAGAGGAATGGAGAAAATTATTGAGGGAATGAGGTGATGGGGGAAAGGAGTAGAGCACATATAGAGCAGAGAGGAGCACACATCAGGAAGACATGAGAGAGTTGGGAAGGTAAGAAGAGAGGAGAGGAAAGGAGATATGATTACCAAGGAAACAGCAAGAAAAAAAATTCCCGCCGGGGAGAAAGAGACAGAGAGTGTGGAGCAGACAAAGAGGAGAAAGAGCATGGGGGGAAGAAAGGGAGTGGGAGGACAGAGAGAGAGAGAGAGAGAGACAGAGAGAGGAGAGGATAGACTGAATGCTAACAGGGAGCCCAAACTCAGTACTGAGGCTTTATCCTTCACAGGCGGAGGAGCAACAATCGCAAACACATTTTCTCTCGCCCTGGCCCTAAGAGAGATAAAAAAGCAATTTGTATTCTATTCCTATTCAGCGTCGCTTGGCCTGTTTCTCTGCCTGCATATTTGTAAACACAGCTTTGTCAGAGCAGCTTAATCTTCCCAACACAAACACAGACTACAGGAAGGAGGGGCGAGAAAGGGTGAGGACGGGTGAGGAGGGAAGAGCAGCGATGAGGGGAGAGGAGGGTGAAGGAGTGAGGAAATAAGGGTGAGAGAGGGTTACAGGGTGACAATGGGAGGGGAGGTTTGTGGAGCAGCGGAGGGTCATACAAGAAGCGAGGCAGGGCATCAAGGATCAGAACTTGTTTCTGTCTCTGCTGCCACGGGATGCTCCCATGTCAAACTCTGAAAGTCCAACTTTGTGATGTACACACACATACACACACACCATTGGCTGACCGCCCCCCTCCCCGTCATCATCTCTACCCACTGGCCTGAAGTCCAACAGGCCGGATTACTGACAAAAGCAAAAGTAAAAGAATAAGCAATCATTATATGGCCTGCGTGTGACAGATGGAAGAGGCAGGCCCTTGTGCTTCCTTAACTGTCACCATGCCTCTATTAAGTGCTCATGCAGCACATTTGGCCTGTCACGGAGCTCACAAGTATGCACTTTCAGGTTTCAGGGGGAACTAAACCACCTTCTGTAGGCTACAGGCCAAATCACACAGTCATGTGGAAGGACAAACATCACTGCGGCTGACTACATTAAAGTAGGGAGACTGAAATAGAGAGAGGGAGAGAGAGGGGCGATTGTCTGGGTGCACATTCGCTCACGGAGGCGTGAAATTAGGCAGAGCGACACCTGCCAATATGCATTGCATTAAGGCGCACTAGGTTCACCCCACTCTTTGGCCTTCCATATTGCTCAGTATCTTTCCCTCATTCTATTTTTCCATACTCTGAGATCTCTTTATTATTGCCCACAGTGCTCAATTAATGACTTGATAGCTGCCCTGTCCACTCCCAACACTGCCGGGAAAATGGCGCTACACTTCAGAGCATGGCAAAAAACTTTCATCACCCTTTGTGCACTTTGCTTCTGTCCCTCACTCTTTTCACCTATCCTAAGCCCCGGCAGCACCCAGCTCTGTCAATTTGGACAGCCAGGCTCAGCGGCAGGATTAGTAGGATTGAAAACAATGACAGTAATGGCATCGATCATGGAAAGATGGAAACAGCAGCAAACCTGGGCAGACTGTATATTGTGCCTTCTAAGTTATATCCCGTGTGCAGAGCTGCAACTTCAACAGCTTAACCAACTGATTTAAAAAAAAATAAAATATAATAAGCTGTGGAGCTGTTTCTCTGTTGGCACACATGCCCTTGTGCCTATCAAGGCTGATAAAGGGTCAACAGCATCAGACTGAAAACAAAAGTGTCTCCTGGAGCTGTCAGCTACATAGATAACCTACTGATTTGGTGAGGCACATATAATATTGACTAACTTCACTCCTTGTTTGCTGCCGCCATGGTTTCAACAAGTGTTGACCCAAGACAACATGTCCTTTGTGGAATATTAATATCTCTATTCCACTGTAGATGAGCATGAAGCCAAAAAAACTTTGCCAATACTTCTTACTGTATGTGTGTGGGGAGACAAAGAGCCCTGCAGACAGAAACAAAGCCAAACACACAAAAGACAGATTTGGAGAGACGGAGAGTGCCACAAACAGAGAGACAAGCAAAGAAAGACAGGGAGAGCCAAAGACACACAGCAGGCAGATGGAGAAGCCTGGAAGCCCCCAGGCAGCCCTGTGATGAAGACAGTGGGGAACACAACTGAATGTTATGTTCAACTACATGTTATGTTCTGATTGTGATGAGAAGGAAGGGGTGGTTGGTTATGGGGGTAGAGTATAGGCAGACAAGAGAGAGGGAGTAAGAGAGAACGAGAGAGAAGGAAAAAAAAAATCAGCCAGTGCACCAAAAAGAGGGAAAGCAAAGCAAATGAAAAGTGACACTTTAATTCAGAGCGCTTCTTCTGCCTGAGTTATTATGAGATGTTTGTAAGCTGGTCTGTTCATGCATCTCCCCTGGCCTCGTGCCTGGCTCCCTCTCGCTGAGGAGACCTGTGGCGCTAACCTGTCTTTATCTGAGCTGCACAGCAGGGGACAGCACTCTGCCACCATCCTTTGCTTTGATCCTCCCACTTTCACCATGGCTGCCTCTTTGCCTCCCTCCCTTATTCCCCCCTCCACCATCGCTCTTATGCAAAATGTCTCTCTGTGTCCTGTTGCTGCTTTGATATGACCAAAGCCCTCCATATTCACTCCACTCTTCATTAATTACGATTACTCTAATCTGGAAGGCGAAGGTTAGCTTTGGCTTCACACAGAAACCCTTCTGGACACAGCAGTGCACTAGTGCTACATGAAAAGATTCACTGATGAGAGGGCCGAGAAACAGAAAAAAACAAACATTAAAAAGAGTGAATGTATGTGCTTGAGAGACACACAGAAATAGAGACATAACAAGAGACAGAATGAGAGGACTATAGAAACAAACACAAGTAGAAGGAAAAAGGGGACTGAGACTGAAATGATTTGACATTCTGGCTGGACAAAGCTTGGTGTTTGATCGTGGGAGCCTGAGCAGGGTATGTGATTTCCACTCTAGGAGAAGGAAGACTATGAGGGCTGTTTTTGGACTAGGGCAGTAGCTCGGGAGCAGACAGATAAAGGAGACAGACAGATAAAGGAGGCAGACAAATAGAGGAAGGGGATTATTGGCGCACAGAGATACATGGGCTAAAACGTACCTGAAGTACCAGACAGGTACAATCTGGCAGCCAAAACAGAGGATGTAGGAGGGGGTGGGGCTGAGTGTAACAAATTCAATCAGGCAGAGAGATACGCGTGCACACACGCACACACACGCACACACACAAATACAAGTACAGCCAGACAGACAAGAACATGGATAGATGCACGAATACACAAAGGGGGTGTGATGAGAAATGTAAAAGTAAAGCAGAAAGGGAAAAAGGACCCAGAGCAAAGTCAAAGCGAGAATGAGGGAGAGAGAGGATGAGAGAGAGACAGAGACAGACACAGAGAGGTTGGGGGTGGAGTAAGTTGGAGTGCCGACAGGTCTCCAGAGGTTGTAATATATAGCATCGTTTCAATCTCTCAACAGCAACTACAGCCCTCCTTTTTCATATCCTTCCTCAGTCTGAGGACGGAGAGATACTTCTGTCCTTCAGAGCCAAATCGGCATTCAAGATGATGTAATGTGCTCATTTTTTGACATTATATCCCCAAATCTGGACGGTTATTTGTGGCTGGATGTGCTCTCCGTCCCCATTCTCTCAGGAAACGTCAAGGTTACTATTGGTAAAGGATGGATGTAAAATGCCAACATCAAACGCGTTTCTATGTTTGTCTTGTACTGTTTCGCTTCTCCCAGAGAGGTTCGAGACCAATGGTTGATTTATCTGCTACATGCGCCATTAATCCCGGGACCATGCATGCCTCTGGTGAATAATTGATCTCTGTGCTACTGTAACTAAATCCGTCAAAACAATGACATCCCACCTCCTTCTCTATCGCTTTACTTCCTCTTTACCTCTTTCCTACCTACGTAATATTGGAGTTGTTCTAAAAACAATAAATTTAGTACAGTGCTTTCACATTCTTCTTTCCAGTGCAATTTGTGAAGTGAAGCATTAGGGTTAGTTGGAGTTGTGTTTTATGTGTGTGACACTGGTATTCAACCACCAGAGGGAGTTTCCCCCTGACTGTGTAAAACAGGATCCAGAGAGGAAGCCCGGCCAATTGCCCATATACACAAAACAAAATATAAAGATGTAGTTGGCAGGGTAATCTGACAATGCCAACACCTCCACTCTATAGTCCTGGCAGCCAAATGAGTGGGGGCTGAGAGAAGCAGTGACCTCCTGAGGTGATCAGCTCTCAGCTCTCTGTCTAGACCTCAACAAACAGCTGCTCGGTCTGGAGCAGAAGGGGAACAATGACCCTTAATTTATGTCCACACCCCTCCTTCCTCCACCTGTCTCTTTGACTTGTTTTTGCATACTGCATTTAAAGTAATAAGTACAGTATCTCCTTGAATGCCACAGACCTATAAATCAGAGGAAAATAGACCTGTCATCTCAGTAAACAATGCATGAGACCAGTTATCATTAAAAACAAAATGGTTCTGGAGGAGGCCGAGCCATGCATACGGATGAGGATGGGACCGCTCTACCAATCTCCTTGGCTCGCCCTAAGCTTCTGGCCAACACTGGAAGTACACATACATGCATACGCACAAACATATACCTGAGCAAACAGAAGGAGGGCACACGAACACTGCTTCATTTTCTTTTCGAAGATGTCTAATGTAATCTTTGTCACTCATACAGCCATTTCAGAGGCTGTTTTGGATGAAGCTTTTGCACAATTGAATATAGAGGTGTTTACTGATATCAATATGTCAAAAAGATTATTAAAAGAAATTGCAAGAGAGCGGCACCATACAATTGAAACCACAGAATACGTTTACTTTTGAAAGGCAAAGAAAGCATTATGTCTTTGACTTTTCGCAGCAAAATACAGTGTGCAATTATGCAAGGGAATTGGGTCTTGAAGACACTGAACGATGTTGATTTCCTCAGACCTCATGCACGGATAATGGCTTCACAAATAACAGTTTGATTATGATATTTACGCTATATAATGACTTCTTATGACAAATGGTGTACGATCGCGTAGTCATTCAATCATAACATGTTGGTCGAAGTGACATTACTAAGATTTAGGTCAGCGCTTGGAAAATGAGCTCCGGATTCGATTGCAGAGACGACATTGTTCAATGTCACAACAGTGCCACGAAAATTTAGCATCATTTGTTATGTAGTGCCATCAATGTTTATGACAGCCAATCCATCGTCAAGTAAGCTGTATGTCAACCTTTATGTCAGCTTTATGACACATGGAGCACATGAAATGTCAGGGAATGTCATCTCTATGTTCCAAGGCGCCAGAGCACATGTGATAGATACAACACTAAGAAAGAAAATCAGTCTTTAACACATGTTTGCAGAGCAGAGTTCAAATACCCTTCATGTTAATCAGGCACCAGTGTTTCTGTGCCCCTGTGTTAGGTGGCAGGCGGATGGCTCCCAGCAGCGATTTGCATGCAAAGCTGCATATCCTCCTTCCATAGCAGGGGCCCCTCAGGTGTAACTGAGTGGAGGTTTCTGGTGGCACTCTGCCCTCTCCCTGCCTAAATGAGATTGGACTGGAGTCCCCCTCATCTCTGTGTGCACACCCCCCCTTGCTTCTCCAAAGGGAACTCAGACAGAGACAATGGAGTGAGATACAGAGGTCAGCAAGACTGAGACTGAAAAAGATAGACACAGACAGAGAGGGAGAGAGACAGAGTGTCTGGTCTTTAGTCAAGAGACTTGGACTAACATTTACGCAGCTGCTGATTTCATGACCAACAATGAATATTCCAGCTAGAGTTTTAGAAAATTCCTCCTCTAGCCGATGATGACAGTAATGGAGTCAGCCTCTTCCTAGAGCTAGAAGTTACTCTAAAGCTGCCACAGTTTAAGAACGATTGCAGCAAACCATTAGCTAAAACAATGTGTATCCTTGAGTGATACTTGATAAGATTGAAGATGGCCATACATCTGTGTATACAGTACCTACAAACAGGCCTCCAGCACTAGTTGTGCTGTACAGTAATAGGCTTTGGGGAGGCCTGCAAAGTGCTGCGACTGCATTTTTAGAGTGGGTAGAATTGCAGTGCTACAGAGTTCATAACAAGGAATCTGGGAGGAGATGTGCAAACTAGAATCTCTGTCTCAAGTCTTCTTTAAATCGAATGCAGGTTGTTACCTGTCAAGAAGAGCGGAGAGATCATCAACGCACACTACAGGTACACACAGACTTCATTAAAGTTTGTCCTTCATCTGTTGAACATGGTTTGTCTGTGTTGTCTGTATCTGCCTTGTGATAATTAATTCCGCCTGCAAGATATAAGGCAGTTGAGCTGTGCATGTCAACCTCTGTATGCAGCTGCCATCCTTCACATACACTTGGTGACAGCGGGGTCCAGGACATCCTCTGTAGGCTTCACGAGGACTGACATATTCCAATGGCTCCTCCCCCCCCTCCTCCTCAAGAGGCCCCAATGCTCCTGCCCTGTCTCATTATGTGGGCGAGATGTTTGGGGGTCTCTCTGTGCCAGCCTGTCGCACTGTCAGCAAGCATAATGCCTCTCAATGGGCGCCCTCACAGTTTGTTTCACTCTGTGTGTTGCCTGTTGGTGTGTGGATGATTTTCTCATCCACAGAAATCCTTTCCTCTCCTGCCGAATTCTTTTCACATAGCTCAAAAACAAGACAGGGAACGGGGTGGCTATTACAGTCCAGAGGGGTCACACTCAAATGTCTCTCAATTGTTAAATGACCGGTGTAAGTACAATACCTAAATCTGTATATGTGTCTTTTAAATGAGTGCCCGTAGCTGAGGGTAACATTTAATTTAGTGGGGCGTTGGGGAGCGCTTGTGAGAGTTGTGATCCAGCCTGCAGATTAATAAAAGCCTGTGTCAAGACTTGCAAGATGACAAACTGCAAGAACCAGACAGCACAAAACTAAAGCAAAACAATCAACTTCTTGAAAGGGTTTAAATGACATTTCATATATTTACTGGCAAACATAAACATAAATTGACACCGGGAGGCTGAGGGGAGTGAATACAATATCTCTGACTGCTATTAAAGGCATAAGCAATGACAGTGTGCACTAGATTGGTATGGTATATTGAATTTCATGTTCTTTGAAATGGAGTCTGAAATGTGAGATTTGTCTTTTGCCTCTGAATAGCTCACACCACACAACCCCCCCTCATTCTCTCTCATTTAGAGACTGGCACATTCAGTTAACTAATGTGCAGTATATGGCAATGTTACACTATTACCCCATTCTCCCAACTGCCTGTCGAAAGGATGGAACATCAGATGTGATTTGAGGATGCTTTCTTCTTGTTTCAGTTTTACATCAGAAATGTACCTGCTGGGAAGATTTTCTCTCTCTGAATTTCCCCTATCTGCTGCTGAAATGCTATTCATCTCATTATGGTTGATTGGGATCCTCATTACATTAGAGAGTGCGCAAAAGCTTGTGCATGCATGTGTGTTTTCATGCATGTAAATAAAGACAAGAGATAATGAGCATAGAGAAAGAGAGCAAGAGAGAGCGGGAAAGCGAATGAGGGAGGGAGGGGTGTGTTAATGAGTGTGAGATGTGCTGAGGTCGCTGTGTTTGTTCTGTAATAGTGTGTTGCCGCGGAGCTATGCCACCTCAGGTGGGTGATTAGCAGTAATTATATAATTACACAAAATGCGATAATAAACAGCACAGAGGGAATCTGCTCCATCTTCTGCTACACCTCGTATATACACATATACTAATTTTCTCATGTACAAACAAGTAAATATAAAAAATATAGTTATCGCTTTTTAACACACACACACACACACACACACACACACACACACACACACACACACACACACACACACACACACACAC
>JBBPCS010000480.1:12838341-12860422 GCA_037974645.1 Hollardia meadi | reverse complement strand
CACACACACACACACACACACACACACACACACACACACACACACACACACACACACACACACACACACACCTGCTTTTCATGCACAATCCTGCATCAACACATAGAGAGGCGGACAAACCCATTCGCACCCAGATAATTCCAATCTGATACAAAAAAGTAATGGAACACTCACACTTGTCCTCCACTCGCACCTGTGAGTAAAAACCGATTTGCTCCTTGACACACAGTAACGGCCAATAAAACAAGTGCTGACTCGCTCCCAAAGGCAACCGAGGGGAGCGGGGGGACAAATGAACACAAACTGGAAGTAAAAAGCTGCTCCCAGGAGGATTTTGCCTTTTCTGTAGTCCTCATGCGCCTTCCTGCTTGAGTGAGAAACACTATCTGAAAGAGGCCATGATTGTCCATCTCATCTCTGGTCCCAGTGCAAAACGAAACAAGTGTTTCCAAAAAAAAAAAAAAAAAAAAGAGAGAGAAAAAGGTGATGTTCTGATGTGTTCCACAGTGCTATTAGAAAGGAACTGAAGTGGGCTTTCCATTCTACATGCGTGTGTGAATGCAAGTGTGCATGCTTGTGCCGTGTTGCATGGCAAAGAGACCTCCAGCAGGAATACGTGGGTATACGTTAGGGCTGTGTATTGGCAAGAATCTGGCGATACGATACATATCATGAGACAGGGGTTACGGTTCAATATATTGTGATTTATTGCAATTACTGTAAGCAAGGCGATATATTGTTTCTTAGGTCTGTGTTCTCTTACACTAGCGATATGTGCTTACTTCTTACAGTTTCAGTTGATGTTAGTTTGGAGTGAAAGAGTCAAATGGCTGAAGATACAACGTGAACACACAAAATGAACCATTGTAAAAAATCTTTGCATGTAAACTATTAATTAAAAAAAATTCCATACAATGTTTCTGGGAATCAACACAGTATCACAAAACATAATATTGCGATATTTAAGTGTATCAATATTTTCTTACACCCCTAGTATACATTTGGGCAATGGCCAAAAAGAGACTAGAGGATTTAGGGGTGGGATGAACCCGACAGTGGCCACAAGTGGAGAACAACAGGCAAAAATGGAAGAGAGGGGTGAAGCGGATTGAGGAAGTAGAGGGCAATGTCAGGATCCGGAGGAAAAATAGAGGATAGGGAGTGAGAGAACAGCATGGGGTGGAAGCAGGGGATAATTACTGCTAATAAAGCCTAATGGAATTCAGTCGTCACGTCAGGTGCTAGATGATCTGATTACTGCTGGGTGGCTGGGGGAAATTGGGAACTGATCCGTTAATCCCGCCATCCCCCTTTTTGTCTCTCATTCGGTGTGGGAATGTGTGTATCTGTATGTGTGTGTGTTCAAAATACTGAAGACAAATGCAAAGTCAGTTAGATTCAGTCTTGCAAAACAGCAAGCACAGTAATTTAAACATTTCAAATTCACAGTTTCGATGTATATATTTCAATATAGAACTGCAGAACTCTACAGAGTAACTGCAAATCATATTAGATTTCATATTAGATTTTGTCCTATTATTAGTTATACTGTGCTGCTGACCTATCAAGAGCGTGAGTCACAGGATGTGTTCTTTGACAGTCACTCGCTGTGACCTGTGGCATCCCTGATTCTGAGCACAGCCCATTAGCCTCTCTGCTGTAGCTTGTATATCTAAGTGCATGTGCGTGTACTGTACATCTGTGTGTGTTCATGTGCATGCTGTTTGAACTTTTCAACTGGCTCTCCCTCCCCAGGCCTCCTGCTGATGACTGCTGACCTTGGCTGAATATCACATTCTGGCGACACAGAGGTCAATGGAAAATGCTGCCTTTCCGCAGTACAGTGTGGTACAGTGCGGATGTTATGAATCCATTAGGGGTCTGAGTGAGGCAGAGAATGAGAAAAATAAAAACAGATAGGAAAAAGCATTTCTTCAGTGTGAGTAATACTGGATGTAGTGTGATACAATTGTAGCACATATATATATATATATATATATATATAGTTGTAGTTGATGAATTTGAAGATATGAGTGTTTTGAAAGAGTACTCAGTACTCAGTATGTCTATCTCCAGTGGCTGGAGATGTCCTCCTGTATGGCCTCCTCCTGCCTAAAATTCTGTGATGTTTCCTGTTCTCATCTGGCTTCAGCCTGGCTGCTGCTGCTGCAGAGAAACTGTTTCAGCATAGTGAGCTGAAAAAGGAGCAGGCGTCATTAGCCTGGGTTGAGATACCTTTCTCAGCCATCCTCTATCTCTCCATAGCACCTGCTCCGTCTCCAGATGAGATCAGGAAGGTGGGGCAGTGGAGGGCAAAGGAAGGGTGCAGCACAGGCATGCTCGAAGCGGGAAGAGAGGCAGATGAGGGCGTAGAAGAGAGATGGAAAGGAGGAGAGCTGTACACAGAAGATATCAGCCCATGCCTTAAACCAGACTCGAGGCACTTGTTATCATGGTTTGATTTCTTGCTATGCTGCTCCAGCTCATTGTAATGGCTGTTGGGTGTGAACATGGACGTGGCAGCAGCAAGTCAAAGGGATTAGCCGTTTAAAGAAGGAAAGATGTTTATTTTCAAGTGCTGGGCTTTTAGCATATTTATCAAAATGACATCCAAGGCAGCAGGGAAATTATATCAATCTAAACCCTGAGGAAAACTCCACTTCCCAAATTTAAAAAAAGATACCCACAGTCTAGTCAAGTTGAAAGAAACATCAATATGATGCTTGTAAAGTCATGGCCTTCCCAAGGTAAAATATCACAATCAGTAAATCACGAAATTTCAAACAGCACTGACAATAATAGGAAACACACAACAGGGCCTTTTTCTTATCCAGATATGGTTGCCTTTCAGCATTTACATTTAACTGAGAGGATTTTTCATCACCACTAGGAAGATAAAAGCCCTTTATGAATCATTATGTTTAATATAACAGCATATTGACCTTGTGTTGTAGGACAGAAAATGCACTTCATGCCAGAGAGAATACATTAGAATAGTCTATTCACTGCAGCTTTTACTCTGCAAACAAGAGTATGCTACCCCTTCACATAATATATATTTTAAGCTGGTTAGTAATAAAATTTAGCATTAAACTCCTATATGCTGCAAAATTTAAGGATAAAGGAGATTTAATTGCCGGTGATAGCCTTAATTAGCATTCTGTGAAGTCCTTTGGCAAGAGTTTTATTTATATGTAAAAGTCCCACATTGCAGGTTTTAATATATTATTAATTATAACACAGTCACGAACCTTTCAGGGAAGTTTGATGACTTTTTTTTCACGGCGGTCTTTCTTACCAGTAACAACTGAAGTCCCCATACAACCGGTCAGGGTCTGTTTGCCCATGCCGTGTAAGGCCTTTACAGGTTCACGCAGTTTGTAAAAACATTTTATTGCAGGCCAATCTGAAGGCTTGTAGTGTTTTTACAGAGTATCATCACAGCTTGTTGTGTGAGGGTGGGATAACAATATTGGAGGTTTAATAGACCAAGAGTCAATGCCCAGGCCAGTGCGCTGCTATAAAACTGCCCTCTATAGCTGGTCAGTGGAGGCAGTCAACTGGGCTACTAGCCTGCTTAGGCCAGATGCCACTGGGCAGCTAGGAGCGCTTCTGTGCCCTAATATCCATCACCACCAGGTCACCCAGGAAGAGTCATGTACACAGTGAGGATGTCTTTTTTGTTTACTGTAATATGTGACCACTTCCAGTACATACTGGTAACTTTATGAATGCTTAAAGCACATATTTTATAAACATCTCTGCATGTGTGCAATACATTAGCTACCGCACAGAAGAATAATGGCTATTTGCCTGATCCAAATTCATCTGTAACATTCCCAATGCCTGGAAGAGCAGTGTCGGGCTGAATTCTGGGATCCTTTCTCCTATTTATTTTGGGCTTCTTCAATTTTTAAAGGGGAACCAAAGAGAGGGCCAGAGGCACTTTAGAGAGCCCTACAGCAAAATGAGAGATGAACCAGGCTGAAACACACCCACACAAAAAAAATTGTGGACACACGTCACATCCAGACCTGAACAGTGAGGTGAAACGCTGGCTGCTTAGGATCTGATGGACGCCGCCAGTCCCTTTCTCATCGATCTCTTCCTCAGACCATTTAGCACCTCTGCTATTCTGAAGGCCATGGCCATAGCTGTGTCTGTGTGGTCCTATAGCTTCACCCTGGCAGAAGGATCACGGCAGCCAAAATATCAGTCTGCTTTTGGGAAGCGTCTGAGGCACTTTTAGGGAATCGTGTAATCGAGACCCATCTTTATTGCTCTTTAATCAGAGCAGTGCAGGCTGGGTAAAGATCAATGATCTCTGAGTGTTAGCATTGACTGGGGCCTACAGCTCCCAATCAAGTGCCCCTCTCCCACCTAATGTTACATTTAATGAGCCAATTAGTCCACAATGGCGTGGCCGGCATCTTAAACTGTTGTTTACGCTGCATTCATTATTAATATCTCATAGTTAGGTATGAATAAAATTAAAAGGAGCAGCGAGACCATTAGCTCCCCATGGTGGATGCTTATTAAGATAGGATGCTTTGTTATCTGTGCAAGGGTTGGGGTGATAATTGTTTGTGGTGGGCAGGATATGCTGGTTCAGTAGCAAGAGTGGTTTGATTTATACAACCTTGGAGATGTTGATGCATGCGTGTATGAGAGATGGAGTATTGTGGTTTGCTCTAATGCCTGTGAGAAAAGAACAACAGTCTGCATCCAGTGGCATCAAATGCTGCTTTAGCTTCCTTGTAAATACTCTTTCTGTTCTCGCCCTCAACTCCTTACCCTCCTCTCTCCCTCCTCTCTCCCACCTCTGGGAGGGGGTATAAAAAATTGTTTTATCTCCCTCACTGTTATTTTATTGTTTTGCTTCTTGTTAAACGGAACAATAAAATGTTGTTTTTCTTGCTAATTCTACTTTTCGATTTCATGCAAAATGGGGAATAAAAAGCTTCTAAGTGGTCGGGGTGGTCCATTTTAGAAATCTGCTGTAGCAATGGGATGTACCAATACCAGATGTGGTTACACATGGGGGCCTGCAGGGGGATGGGGTTTGCCTGTTCCTTATGACGATAGAGTGAGGGTGTGTACATGGAGGCTGGAGCAGAGAAAAATAAATCAAAAAATCAATAAAACATTAAAATCCCTTCAGTCAACAGAGCAAGACCCAGCTGCAACCAGCAGCTCTTTCGCCCAGAAAGATTCTCTGCTACTTCGGTTGATGAGACTGACTCCAAATATTCAGCAGGCAAAGCTGAATACGCACCTCAGAGGAACATACAGACAATATTCAGTATACAGCATGAACAGAGTGAAACATATTACAGACTTTTTTTGGGATCTTATATAGAAGTTATTGGCCTGAGGCATGGTACTTATGACCAATCAGTGTAGTTCTTTTTTAGAAATTCATTAAATTAAATGATCAATGAGCCAATTTTAAATGCCTCTCATTGTCCCCACTGCAAGTGGCTCGACAGACACTGGCTGCAAGGAAAAGTCATTAAATTATAACTGAAATCTGCTAAAGGCTATATTACAAAGACTATGAAATGGCAACATTTGTGTTTCAGTCTTCCTCCCCATCCTTCATTCCCTCATTCTTCTATTCATCTATGGGCTCCAGTCAGAAAGCAACAGGGTAAGCCTTTCTGGTTCCACTGCTCCTCGCTACTGAACCAGTGCATAATAACTCATAGCCAACATCGTGCTGGAACACGGCAGCAATTGCTTTCAAGCTCCCACTTAAAATAGTCCTGGTGACAAGCCTGCTGCTTTAAATAAGCGCCTCAGCCTGTCTGGAGAGGCTCCTTAATCCCAGTGGTGAGAGACACTCCAACAGGAAGACACTGGGGGTGAAAAAACACTCCGGTACCAGAGAGACTCGAACAATTTACAGCAGGTGACTGAGGGAAGCAGGATTCACCAGCAGGGCAAGATAGCGGGAGTGGCAGAGAGGGGAGGATGAGGAGAAGTGGAAAGGGAATATACATGGAATGGAAATGAGATAGCTTAAATACCTCCGTGTCCACACCCACACACCCCTAAAATACATCCTTTCGGGGCACTCCAGCACAAATTTACATTTTAAAAATGGAGCTGCCCAAAACAGAAATATAAAAATACACAAGTCCAGGAAGCAGCAACAAGGCCAAAAATATCTACAGTCAGTGCTGCTCAGTTCTCTGGCCTCTGTGTCTCTGCCAGGTGACGTAGTCTTGGACCAGAGAGCGAGACAAGGGGGCTATGACGTCACCCAGCACATCACTAACCACAAAACCACACAAGCTCTCCTCTGAGAGTGTCCAGTGTACAGAGGGAACGTTTTGGCTTGTCCTCCCTCACTCGCAACTTTTTTTTTCTTTCCCTCCGTCACTGCCTCCCTGTCCCACCCTCTCATTCTTTTCCACTTCCAGCCTTCGTCCCGTTTCTCCCCCACTTTTCTCCCTCCCTCCCTCTCTCTCTCTCCCTCTCTCTCTCTCTCTCTGCCACCCTATCAGTTCCATTCTCCTTCCTTCCCCTCCTCACGCTCCCACCCTCACTCCCTCTATACCTGAGGCTCTTGTTCTTTTATAGCAAATTGAACCTTTCACTCTGAAAGAAATAATTACTCTCTGGAGAGAAAGGGGACTGCCGTGGAATGCTGATATGACACACAATGTCACCTTGCCACTCAGGAGCTGCCTGCACACCCAGCTCAGAGAGAGAGAGAGAGAGGGGAGAGAGGATGGGAGGGAGGGAGAGAGCGGGTCAGGGAGCGGCAAGGGTGAGGAGGGTTATAGAATAAAAGTTGTAGAAGAGTAACAGAAAGAGAAAAAAACAAGGGTGAGGGAAAGATGAAATTGTGCCTGCATTGGTAAAAGAAAACAGGAGGTGGAGGGAGTGAAATCACAAAGAGGACAGGGAAGGTACAGCAGGTAATAAGCCATGAGAAATTAGGAAGGAGTAACCAAAAAATATCATGGTAATAGGGATGAAAATGAGAGCAAGGGGACTGCCTTAGAGGGCTGAAAGTGTTATGTGGAACTGTAAAGGAAAAGGGCACGAGAGTTTAGGTGATAAGGAGGTAAGTAAGGTTACAGGGCTAAAGTGTGTGAGAGAGAAAGGTGGTGCTTTGGGGTCAGAATGAGAGAGCAGGAGTGAGAAATAAAGAGTGGGACAGACAGGTTGTGACAGCAGGAGCCCTTTACCGGGGTCAAACCAGGGATGGATCCATCTTCATCCACTGGCATTTGAGAGCTGGAGGAGCAGGAGCAGTGAGAGCAGTGAGAGCCGTGAGCCGGATCACTGCCATTTCCACTTATTACCCATCATGCCTTTCAGCAGAGCGGCCATGCGGTCATGCTCTGGCCCCTGGGAAGCTAAACAGCCCTCTGTGGGCAGAAAGGCAGAGGGAGCAGAAGTGGGAGGATGGGAGGAAAGGATAGGGGACCCCGTGATACTGTCAGAGGCACTCAGTCTAAGCCCAGGGCTGGATCCAGACTTACTGTGGGTAAGTCCAAGCTGGTTCAAGCCTACTGTCAGATGTTTCTGTCAGTGTTTATTTCATCAGCGAGAGCTATCACAAAAAATGTTGTTGTTAATGAAAATACAACACAAGACCTAAATAAACAGGACCTAGGTAAACAGAGCGCCTTAGCTAATCTGTTCACAGATGAGAATAACGTGTGACCATATTGACAGCACACACCAAAGATAATGACTGCAGTGACGTGTTTTACCAAGAAATTCGTATTATGGATTTTTTTCAGCCAATACTGATACCAATAATTACCTACTCACCAATAAGATAAGTTCATTCACTGTAGTTTATGCACACTTGAGGGTAATAAATGTGTATGTAAGTAATGAACAAAGATTGATGATTCAATATTCCAGAACTCTCATAAGATTTGTTGTGTTAAAACAGGTACAATTCTTCCCTCCTCCCCTTGTTGGCAGTGGAAACAAGTCGTGAACACAGCATTGACATGTCATCACCTTAAGTTTATATGGCAAACTTGTTGGCAAAGAGATGCCTATTTACACATCCAGAAATTATGGAGAAACAGAGTAGTCCTTCTGCCACCTGGCAAATGTAAGTCCAATATTTACTCTCTCTTAGCTCTGCTTTTCTCCCTTCAAAATATGTGGCCCTTCAGCTGCTAAATATCTCACTATATTCACCAGCTTGTTGCTGTGTGTACCTGCTGTTTGGTAGTGAGCAAGTAATGTACAGTGGGTTTTTAAAGCTTTCACGCTGAAAACATCTGCCTGCCGCGGCCAAAAACAACACTGTGAGAGCGGTGAGAGTGAACCAAAACAGAAAGGTTAGGGTCCAGACAGCTAAACAATGAGCTGATACTCACTCATTGACACACTGTCATTTGATGCATTATTATTCCAATAAAAAACACTGATTACAGCCACTTCAAAAGTATATGTGTTTCACTTTCACTTTCATGTAGCCAGATATCAATTATTTACCTTTCTGGATAACATGGTATTATTAATTAATAGAATTTCATCATAGAAAATCTTGTGACACAACTACAACTGTTTGGGTGAGAAATGAATTAAAGTGGCATTACACACTGATTTTACACATGAAGATTAGTTTACTTATCATAATGTGTACTGCTCCGCCACGAAATGATTTGTATAGTATATGACTTTTGTGGCTCTATGCCGTGATGATATCATCATCTCAACTTAGCTTAGGCTCAAGAATTGTTAGTATTATAACATCACTTATTTAATCTAGACTAGATTTTCATCTACTAAAACCAAACTTAAACTTGCAAAATTAAATGTCACTGAAACTAATATTGTATTGTATTGTATATTATTATAAAGACTTAAACGGAATCAAGTATTTTATACTGCTATTGTAGTTATAATATAATATAATAGCCACAATATAATTAATCCCTCGTACTGACTCATGGCCATGTCAAATGTACAAAATACAGAATATCTCTAAGACAGAAGGAAAGAACAAAACATATGCATATACATAGTCTATACACCTACACATCTAAAACGGTCAACCTCCACCACGTCTTACACCTTGGTTTATGAAATGAAGACTATTTTTAATATCTGCTCTGGTGCCTTCTGAATAATGGGCAAATATTACTCAAGGTCACAACTCATTTGTCAGGCTGTGCATTGAAGATATGGCCCAGTGCACTAAGGCTAACATTCAGCTTCTATTCTGCTGATAAAACCCACAGTGGCTTTATGAGTACAAGCAGTTAAGAATGGAAGAATAACAGGCATTAGTAAGACAGAGGTACAGTAAGTATGTTGCAGACAGTGGTGGACAGCACAGCATGGAAGAGAATATTTTGCAGAGAAGGAAGGAAGGGAGAGGAACAGGGCTCAGGCTTGGACAAAATTGAAGAAAATCCATCAGCTTATTGCCTCATGATGTTATAACAGAATGCCAAAGGTGGCAGGAAGGAGTGGCTCTGAGGATAAATCATGTTGCCTCTGCCTCCATGACAGCTTTAGTCACAGTGACGTCCACAAAGGGGCTGTGGTGATCAAACAGGAGCTGTGATGACTTCATCCAAATGTCACACACACAATGCTACAAACACCCTGTGTCTCTTTGGGCAAGCATCATTTGATCCTGGGAGACAGGCTCATGACAGGCCATAACATGACAACTAGTCACATATCTAAGACAGTGAATGACAAGACACAGTTCGCCAAGTCTATCTATAATACATAGAATTGTAAAACAGATGCATAGGACACCACTACCATGCCATGCCTTCCAGCTATATTATTAATCATAGGGGTTTGCAGTTTACTGTCATACAACTGTAAACTATTACTGTGCACTGTCACTGTGTGCTTGCAGCACCACAACCCCTGGTCTTAGGTTATTAAATCCTACAGCCCCCAGCATGCATCTCCAGCTAAGATGCTTCCAAGCCTGGCCAAAGACTTTTATCTTCCTCCCCAGCACGGGCATGGCACCTCCGTGATGCTTTCAATTTTCTGCTCTGTGCTTCTGTGTTTTATGGGCCTGTGCAAAGGTTCCAGACTGACTGGCTGGGCTGACCTGGACTTGCAGCCTGTTGGTGCGTGTGCTGTGCATGGGGTGACATCAAGGGCACTGGCCAACCACGGACAGGACTGTGCGGCATCATCAGCATCCACAGATACACAGAAAGACATCATGTTCCACACATGCAGTGCTGTCATATACAAAGAGTAATCATAACACACAGCGCCAGGCTGGGGTGACAGTTGTTTTAGTCTAGAATATTATGGTTCTTTATAAGGCCCATCCTTTACTCAGAACAAAAAGCAGATTTTCTGAGCCAGTCTTTGTTTTTGTTCCAGTTTCTATGAAAGTGGGTTGTGCAAAGCTGAAAAGGAAATGAATTTCCTCTTTAAACTAGGCTCAAAAGCTGTAATTACCTGTACAGACAGATGGATGGAATAAGTAAACCACAGCTACCGTGCAGTCAGAGCACCTAAGCACAAGGAGGAGCCTGGGTCTGTTTTTCATGTTAAACAGTTAATAATAAAAGCTGCATTCTACTTCTGGATGTCCTGTCTGCCCCTTGTTATGCATTAATTAAGCTCCAACTTAGCATTAGCTCTAAATGGCTATTTATTGCATAAGTGACTTATTACTGATGTAATAACCCTGACATGGAAATATTAAATGTACTGTATCTCATAGTAAAATTATAGAAAGCAGCTGCACCCTGTGTAACATAACCTGAATACATTTTATTATCTCTTCTGAGCACATTAAGTCTCTTTGTAAAGATACCATATAAGTAAATGTTGTTGTTTGGATTGAAGATATGGAATAGAGATGGGATCAAATAAATAACAGCTCTTCCCTCCTGTGAACATCTGTCAACCAATGAACATACATTTCCCATGACCCTCAATCTCCCCTGGCTGCAGCCTCAGTTGCTTTTGCTGCCTCTTGGCATTCAAGGGATCCAAATCAAATCGTTACTTGAATTGAAATGCTCCGAACTCAGATTTTTTCAGATGTAAATACAAGGTTGATAGGAAGGTAACTCAATATAGAGGATTTAAAGCAACCGATAGATGATGGCCTGCTGACCCAACCCCATAATAATGAAGTAGCTGTCCTCCAGAACCTCTAGATGTCTCCATTCCTGGTATGTGACTTGGTTCAGCTTCTCCTCATCCATTTGTACATGGTCAGAGCGGGCTTAGGGGGCAAGGATCAGTACCCTGTCGAATCCCTCCTCTAACCCTGGGCTTCCCACAAAATTAAATCTAAATCCCATGTGGGCTATGAAGCAAGGTTGGAAAAACCTAGCTCCAATGAGAAGGCTTGAATAGTAAGCAGAGTTTTTTCCTGTGCAGGGGAATATGGTGTGATGCATTACATCTCTCAACCCTGCACCCATAGCCCACCGCTTAGCTGATCTTCGAAAGATATTGCTTATAAAAGAGATGACTCCAGGCGACGGCCAAGTTCTGTAGTTTTATTACACCTTGGGGCTACAGCGGCCTGTCTTTGGAGAGATAAGGTTGTACCCTTTTCATTTTGTATCCTCCGGCTGATATTTTAAGCCGGCTTGTTAAGGGCAGGCGAGCTGAGTGCTGGAACAGAGTTTGATGCATGGCTTTACAACAGGAGCCGGGCCCATAACGCTCAAAGGCCGATCATTACTGACCTTAATAGCCCAGTCTGCATCTGGGCTTGATTGATCGTGCCTAGCAGGTTGTGAAATGCGCCATCTGGAAGGAAGGAAGGTGAGATGGGCAAGTGGAGACGAGGGAGACGGCAGGCAACACCAGCCGAGCACGGAAGTGATGAGTAGAAGAGGAGAGGAGGAGGAGAAAAAACACAAACCTAGACGATCTTGTACTGAAATTGATGGCCATAGTGGGATGCTGTAGAAACTTAACTGCACTAAGAGGCCCACCAAGCACCATAAACACTGTCCCTGACATAAACAACAACACTTAGCTAGACTAGGTGTATACAATATTCATCTGAGGAGTTGCTGCTTGGTTACTCTTGTTTACTTGCTCTGTGCGCTTGGATAAAATCAGCACTGCTTAGGTAAGACAGAAGGATGGTACATTGATATGAGCTATGTGAATATGCGTGATTTTGAGTGCACGTGTGTCTACTCGCATGTTGGTGAATGTGTGTGCGTGTGTGTGTGAAGAACAAAGGGTGGTTAGATAGTCCTACTACAGTGCTTTATATCATAAGTCTGCATAATGTATGATCCTCAGCCACAACATTGATGCCACGGCTTATCATAAGGCACTGCTGCACAACTGAAGCCAAAACATGAGGTCACCACTTTGCATAAACCCACCCTATGAAACAAAAAAAGCTGTTTTTGAATAACACAAGATTAACAGTAATATCATATAACTCACAAGTTCCTTTTATTCCAGTTTTAAATCTATGAAAACCTGTCGTCTAAAGCGGCACATGATGTCTGTACTCCATACAAAGTTCATGAATAGTAACTGTATCACTCAAACCATTCATGTGCACTGAAATTTAACTCCTGTAAGTATTCAAGTTGGCAGAACACTGCTGAGCAGCCCTTTCGTGTCAGCTGAAGCTCCCGAGAGACCATCATGCCGGTGTTCTCCATTACCATACTTTCCTCTCAGTCAGTCAGTAATGGTAGCTACAGTAGGGTGAACTAATATGTATCTGGAACAGAAAAAGGGCTCTGACAGACTCCTTTTTGCACTTCATTAGGCCAATTATTTGGCTTGCTGAGCGATTTGACCCAGCTGAATTAAATGAGTTATGATAAATGCAAAGGGTGTTATACTCCACAGTGACTTTTGGTATCAATATATTCATATTTCTGCATTTGATAGAGACGTCAATGCAATGCATAGTATATAACACATCATAACTTGAGTGTAAAAAAGTGTTCAACAGCTAATTTATGTGTGCTGTAATCAGCACATGCCAAATGTCTTTGGGGACAACTTTTTGAGGGGGAAGATGAAACATCTGGTATCAGGTAGGTATGGAAAAAAAACAAGGAAGGGAGTAAGAGAGGGCAAGAAAGCCTACAGTACGTATGCGTGCTGCTCTGTGTGTATTGCCTGTATGCAGTCTTGTAGGTGTGTGCGAAAGACATCAAGAGACATGCACAGACTGCAGGCTTGTGCATGTATGCAAAATATTTTCAGAGAGAGTTTGTGTCAGTGCACTTGCTCATGCATGTGTGTGTGTGTGTGCTTACATGAGTGAGTGTGTGTGAGTGTGTGTGTGTGAAAGGGGAAAGGGATGACAGGAGGCCAGGTGGAACGGAGTCTTCTGTCGCTGACTCAACACCTTTCTCATTTTATTACCAAATCATCCATGACAAACAGCTCTGGCGTTTGGCAAAGGTGAGGCAGGCAGGAAAAAAGCTGTGATGAGAGCAGAGGAGGTCACCTCAATGCTGCAAACATTGCATTGGTAATGCAACATGTCTGTGTCACTTCAAATGTCACCTTTACATGATGCAGTCATCCATGTGTCATTTTTAGATACGGCGGGGTGACAGTGATGGCCCTTACTTCTTATAGACTCCCACCATCACAGCACAAAAGGCTGGCGACGGAGACATGTTACCACCTGAGTGACTACAAAAAGAAAATGCTTGGTGACAACACAATCAATAGAGCCTGTAAAATATGAATCAATGGGTCTTTGTAAACACTGAAAACCAAGTCAACCATAAAAATGAAAAACATATTTTAAACTACGCTAAAATTCAAGTGCTGTGTATAACATCTATTTTATCAAATAATGATAACAACATATCGGTTACTCTATATAAAACACAGCCAAAAAAAGAAAGCTCAATTGTGGAAATCACCCTATTATTTATTTTTAACTCTTCATTTAGTTCTCTACCTGCTTGTGAATTCCTATATTGTTAAACAACTGCAAGATTGTTTTTGACCAGCAGATGTTGTTTGGAGAACCCAGGACTGATGGTGTACGGAGGGCAGTGCTGCCATTTTTTCGATGAGAAAAGCCAAAGCCTTTTGCGGCTATGTGAGAGAGAGCAGATTAGCCTGATTGACGGCTATAAGATGCTAAGGATGGAGCTTGAAGCGCAGCAAGCCAGGGCGTTGGAGTGGAATGGAGTTCATTCATGAGTTACGAGTCTGTTTCAGTGATGTAGTAAAAGACGAATAAATCCTCCAAACAGCCTGCGAACAAAATACAACCTCAGGCTTGTGATGGAGACTCATGCTAGACAACAGGCAGAAGACTGAGACACTGGCGGCTGACACATATTCAGTATGCCAGAAAATCTAACCACAAATCAACACCAGATATAGTAAACAGCAGAAAATACACATCAAACCGCCATGCCATTTCAAACAATGTTTTCCTCCTACAGACTTTTATATTTTACCCACAGTCAAGACAGCGCTGAAAACAGGCAAAGAGTAGCCCTGAGGACTGTCACACTCCTTTGTCAAGTTTATTTTTCAAGGAGATATTCCCTACTTAAGCAGCTGAGGGAACCTGAGTTAAGTCCTGGACAGACAAGGAGCATGATGATATAAATACCAACACAGCTGAGCACTCTTCTCTGTGTCACAAGGACCCAGACCTGCAAGGACAAATGACCGTCCCTTTGGTGTCCCTGAGTCCCCGTGCTAAAAGAGGCCGGTTGAAGGTTAAGAGGACCTCAGTCCAAGAACCACCACCTAGCTGCATTTACAAAGTCAAACTTCACCTCTCATGAGAAACCTAAGCAGGGATGCATTTTTAGCTTGACATAACCCACTTTACACACACTATCATCATGTAGGTATAGTAACTGAGGTCTTCACTGAGGTAGAAAATATGACAAGAAATTAAATGGCTCAGAAAAAGGGTTTTGGGTGCATATTATGATGGAGTATCTAAAAATCTAATTAGTTTTTAGGTGTCAGTAAAGGATGTTTCTTGGCTTCCTATTTATTATCAGACTGACTGGTGTCGAAGCCCCCAGTGGAGACCAAGTGTTAGGGATTAACATGTCATCACAGAAGGGGGAACACAGACATTTTGACAGCTACACTCATGAGCCGCGGCTTCATCTAACACCTGCCTCACACCTCCTGTCCAGAAGCGCACCTGTTCTGACACAGTGTGAGGCTCGGAGCTGTTCCTGCAGCAGTGTTTACACCTGTCCTACCCTTGCAGCAACACACCACAACGGGAAAGAATGAGAGGGGCTGAGGATCAGGGAAATTTGGGAAAGGGGGAGATGCAAAAACAGGAAATTGATGGAGATTTTCTGTGGAGAAGCTGGGGTGGAGTAATGGCAATGCCTGAGCACGCTTAACAGCGCTCTGGTGTCGAGGTAACATTGATGCATGGTGCGACCTTACTTGTAATGCCAGCCTTAATCTTCGCAAGTGGAATAAATGAAGTGGGGCTGCTGCGGACGTGTCACCCAGACTTATAAAGACAAATCCACCGCCGCTCTGAGCTGTGTACATGTATTCATAAAAGTCAGAGAGACGTCTCAACAGAGTGGAGTGCTCAGCATTGCCGTCTGGCTGGTGACGAACACCTAGCTCATGGCTGTCATGTCATGTTTCACTCTGCATTCGAAAATGTTCATGTGAAGTTCCATGGAAGTTAGATTTAGACATGAAGAAAAACAACATATTTGTGCATATTTGACAACATATGAAAGACCTCAACTGTGTTTTTATCAGACACACAAGGGGAAATTGTTTAAAAGTGTAGGCATTAAGTAGAAAAAAATATTTATTCACCTGGTTTATAGCCTTTACTTAAAAATGATCAATACAGAGGTAAGTATCTTTAGAGGAGTATCTAAGCTTGTGCGAGTATTTGAAAATGATTTATGGGGACAGTAGTTGAACCTTGAGACATACTGCTTTATTGCAAATCCCAGTGTGCTGACACTAACACAACTTGTCATAACCACTCATTACAGTTTAATGACGGATGTCCTGACAAACAATGTGTTCTACCGGATAGCCGATTGCCTGTCAAGTTAGCTGCAGTCAATTCATACTTGGCTGGCTTTATTGGCATGCAGTTCAAGTAAAGAGCCATCATTGATCAACGTGCGCTTAGTCCGTTTGTTTTGAAGCAGTGGGAACTGGCCGGATTGACAACCCATGATAGATGCTGGGCTGACAGTGGACATATGGATATTGAGCACTGACACATGCGAGGGGCACTGGGGTAGGGGTGTGTCTTACGTGCCAACAATCTCATGTTCACTATGAGGCCTGCTCCCCCTCCCACTCTCCACCGGCCCCCTGTCCGGTCCTCGCTCTGACATGGCTGTGATTAATGCCCTTGGCAAAGATGATGATAATAATGATCATAATTAATCAAGGGTTCTTCCTGCACCTCTAGGAGCCCACAGTGACCTGGAAAAGACACCCGGACCTCTTTTCCCCTGTTCTCCCCCTTCCTCTCTCTCTCTTCCTCCCTTCTTCCTCGTCTCACTGACAGGCCTGAACCTCGGCCCGGCAGAAAGAGCCATGTATTATCCTGCCATCACCACTTCTATTTATATCACACCGTCTATCACTATCACTTACTTTCCTCCACCCGCCTTTCCTCTGCCCGCCTCTCCAAAGTGGAGTTTTCTTAAAGCTGCCCCATTATTCCTGGTGGAATAACGCTGCCTATGCAAATGGCTTGGAGTCAAAGGAGCAGCCTTGGTGACAGAGAGAAATAAACATCATCACTTTTTAGACATAGACAGAAACAACGTCCAAAACAAAAGCCGCCATCTCTTGCTGCCTGAGGCCTGGCAGGAGTCTCCCTCTCTCCCCCCTCCGTAGTGTATTCCTGAAGGTTTCACACACTGTGTGCATGTATGCCTGTGTGAGAGAGAGAGCATTTCTGAGAGGACACTGTGTGTCTCTCACAGAGATCTCGAATATGTGCAGCTGCAGAATGATATTTTAAATTCCTTGGCGGCTGCCAGGTAACAGTAGCCTGGAGCAATGGAAAAGTTTTTTTTTGTCTCACCTTTTCTTTATTTCCCCTGGTGAGAAGGATACAAAGCTCTTTTGCTCGGCTGAGTCGTACGTGCCAGGCATGTGTTGAAAACACCTCCCTCCTTCCCAAACTACTCAAATGCACATTGTATACAGCTTGTCTTCTCTTTTTTTTAATGTTTCTGTCTCTGTCCGACATTACTAAGGACCTAAAGGCAGGTGCTGATATTGCTTGAACATGACACAAGGCGTTAACCCCACACTGAAAAGCAGAAGGTAGTGTCACCCATGTCAGCTCTTATTTAAAAACTATAAACACTTCCATGGTATTTTACTTAATAATACAATGGGGTATTTTCTGTTAGTATAGCAATAGGCCACATCTTTCTGTCTTTTCTTGCCCAAATGTCTTTCTATTTCTGGATTTTTGTCACCTTGCATTCTGACACATCGCTTATCTCAGTCTGTATTTAGGGCTTTTCTGGATCTTAGTGAGATCACTGCACCTGCCAAATCCCCCTATACCTCTCTGCCAGGCCCAGCCGCCCACGGTGGATCCTGCTATAGAAACAACTGCACATGAGATCATCGGAGCTCGACCCACACACAACAGGAACAAAGGAAGACCTACATTTACCCCTATACCAACCAGGTGGCCTACATTCCCAAAATTGCATAAGATACAGAATCTTTTCTCGTTCTTCACTCACACGGTGGTTCTCATGCATTTCAAAATGACTCTCAAGGCACTCCTGCCAAATTGAGTCCTTAAAACAAACAGATGAATACATGGTACATTGCCTGTTATTATCATTATCATCATCGCTGACACTCAACCAAACCACTAAACACATATGTACTAAAAATGCACAATAGATCTGAGCCAGAAGTGCATTGTGCCGATTTACAGCGACGTTCCTCTCTGTATAAGTGCCATAATGCTTTATGATCTGATTCCAATTCTATGTTGACACCATGAAATGAAACTTATACTTCTCACAATTGGTGACACACAAACCATATTTTCTCCATACGCCTAGAGTCAAAAACGCTTGTGGAAAGCTTGGGACCAGTGTCCACTCCCATTATAGAAGCAAACTGAGGCCACAGTCAGAAAAAAAAAAAAAACTTTTCAAAAATTGTTAATGATGATTGAAAAGCAAAGAAATCACACTGACAAAAGCTGGAATTCATATCCATGCTTACAAATATGACAAATGAGGTAACATCTTATTCATCCCCAAGGTCATCCAAAGTCATATTGCTCAGTGCTCAGTCTGGCCAGCACTACTTTGAATCT
Organism: Hollardia meadi; assembly: GCA_037974645.1. Lineage (NCBI taxonomy): Eukaryota > Metazoa > Chordata > Actinopteri > Tetraodontiformes > Triacanthodidae > Hollardia > Hollardia meadi. Next base: position 12,842,154 of record JBBPCS010000480.1, on the reverse strand, counting down.
CTTGAGGTCAGAGTTCAAGGGGTCAGCCCCCTCACAAGGCCTCCTCTCCTCTCCTCACCTAGCAGAGACTTTGATCATAATGCAAAGCAACAAATGATGAAAGGATTAATGTATGGACACAGGAAAATAAGTAGAAAGTTACGGTAGGAGGGAGAAAAAGGGAGAATTAAATGGAGAAAGTCCATGTACTCAGGTAAGGCAGCCGTTTCTGGCAGCAGAGTAGTCATCTTCAGTCATCTCCAGTCTTTAGGGCCAAAGTGAAGAGCCTTGAGGCAGTGACTACACAACTGCGCTGCCAAGTTTGTGTCTAAGAAAGTGTAAAATAAAGGCCTCTTATCACAAAAAAATACAGCATGTCTCCAATGAACACAAAGATGCTGTTGATAACCTTGCACTCGTGCTGAACATCATCTCCCCGCAGGAAGCTGAAGGAAGGGAGGATCTATTGACAGAAATGTTTTCAGATTAATTTCTCATGACTAAATCAATACACAGATGGGCCATCTCTTCAAAGTGGAGTTAGGATGGAGTCATCGTGAAGGTCAAGCAGTTAGCCCATTAAAGAGGTAGCTAGGCACGCGATTTGGCAGCACATCTCTACCTCCTCCTGCATGACACAGAGGTAGCAACCTTGAGGGGTTGATTAGCGATAGAGACGGCTCCCACGACTCCGGAGACCCTCGCCTCATAAAATCCAGAGCTCGGTAGTAGAACAAGGGAGCCTGGGAGAGGGGGAACTGGAGGGAATTCAAGGCAGAAGAACTGCCTGCCTGCCTCATCTTTTACAGGACAAATTAAAACCACAGCGGAACAAGTCATAAAACAGGAAATAATGAATTCAATTATACTTTTTAGTGTTTAGGGGCTGCTGGTGAGATGTGCTGAGTGGGCAATGCGAGACGCGTGCACAGCAGCGGGCACAGACTGATGACTATGTTGGTGGCGCTGAGCTTTGCTGAGGGCTGCGTGTGTGCTGACTGCATGTCTGCATGCCCCTAGGAGCAGTTTAGACCTCGACAGGGCCTTCATTAGCAAATGAATGACTCTTAATTGGCCTGGCAAATACACAGGATGCTTGTTGATTATAGGCATGGGTTTTTTTTCAGCCAGTGCTTGTACTTCGACACAGATGCACAAATACACAAAGTCTATACACAGCAAGATACAGCTAAACTAGCGGAGAGACATGTTTTAGTGCAGGCAATACTGACAATAACTGTCATGTCATCAAAATGACAGACAATTCAAGGCTTTGCTGTGCCAGGTTCAAAAGCAGGGCTTCAGCTGTCAACAAAGGATTCTGACAAAGAATTCTGGGACATATTCTCTCCCTTCTATCTATACTTCTCTCTATCTCCCTCTACCTCCCACCACCTATTTTTCACTCTTTTTCAATCTGCTCTAGCTTGTCCCCTGGCATTGCTAACACCTCAGCAGGAGGGAGAATCACAGACAAGAGTCCTGGTGTCCTAGATTCAGCAACACTGGCAGGAGCACGGCACATACTGGCCTATCGTACTTGCTGCCATATAGGATTGAAAAATCAGCCACACAAAGCAGCCCAGTTCAAACACAATACAGAAGAACCCGCAGGACTCCCAGTCACTGTTCACATACAGACACGCTTACAGCTGCAATGTGTTAGGTCGGTTAGGATTATTCCTATGTTATTCCCTATGGTTAGGTTTGTTGTATCAGTAATGCCATCAGCACACTCTTCTAATCTGTGTGTAACAGACCGTTTCAGTATTTCTATAAGTTAGCAGATAGTACAAAGATAAAAATTGAAAACACATATAAGGACAAACATTGATTTATGACTTAATATTTGTGGACCTGTGAGTAAAAAGGATCCGGATCAAGGGGGAATAAGAGCAGGAAAGGAAAAAAGGAAGAAGATAGAGAAAGAAAGGGGGGGGGGGGGGGTAACAAAAAGGAAAATCACGAATGGTATCTCGGGAAAGTCATTGTCGCCTCTATGCCCCAGCCCCTGGTCCCACTCACCCACTGCCAGCCTGCCAATTAAAGCCCTGATTAAAACCGACAAAGTGTCTCCAAATGAAGAAAGAGCTGTTGGAGGTCTTAACTGCTGAAGCCTGTCAATTACACTGCCAGAGGAAAGCGGTGAGGGAAGAGCAAGAGGGTATAGCAATGACACGCAAAGCAGGGGGCACAGATGAATATAAGATCTCTCATTTGATGCTGTATGACTCCCTATGCTCCTCCAGAAGTATAATGTGTGAGGAGGAATCTAACAGAGAAGTTGACTTTTAGATTGGAATTTTTGTTCATTCACCCCCACGCTTCATTTTGTCTGTTATTTTGTTTGAGGTTTTCTTTGCAAAATGGTTGTAAACAAAAAACAGGAAATTTGCATAAAACCTCTCATATTAATGGAAAAAATATATGAGATGGAGGAGACTTATAAGAGATGTCACAAACCAACACAGTGTCCTTTTTGTTACCTCTTGTTGCATGTTGTAAGTCATAGAAGCCCCACACTGATAAGCTCAACAGCAAAGCCCTCAATCCCAGATAAACCACCCACAGTGTACATCAGTTGCTAAAATATGATGGTATTCGTGAGGTCATAAATCTTGTTTTAGCGGGAAGGGGAGAGAGAAAAAAAACGTAGTCTCCCCTGCATCGTTACAGCAGCATCCCTGCGGCCCATTCCACCTCCATTTAAGCTAAATGTCAACTTTTCAGCTCTTTTTTTTTTTCCCTTTTTGCTTCCTGCAGTTGCCATTTGTTTTAACACAGGAGGAGAAAAGTAAGAAAATAAGTCAACAGTAAGAAAGCTACAAAGAGTTTGTTGTCAGCTGCTTTCAGGGCTGAGTGGATCGCCAAATATTCTATAGTTTATGCAGAAGAAAGACTCCAGTGGACAGTAAACTTGGATATAAAATTGATTCCCGATTTGTCTGAATGTCTAACCAAGGAACCAATGACATGAGTAATGAGGGTTGCTATTTGTTATAACAATGTCCTGTACCTGAACTGAAAGAATAATTTCACATCCAACTAGAACTGTAATAACCTAATACTTCATAAATGTTATTATTATTTAGACATTAATCATCATTAAGACCCCTAATGATATTCTTTCAGTTTAATTAAATTGGAATGGGTTTTTTTGTACTCCGTGGTGCCAAGTGAACGTACCGCAAGACGCTCTGGAAAGGCGCTAAATCATCTACAGCCAGATGGCTGTGGATTAAGAAATAACTGGCGTGCAAATTCACGTGGGTTGGATGGAAACAGGGTATCACCTAGACTATGCTATTGTCACTGTCACACTTCCCAAACATGTGTAAAACATGGTGGAAAGGACTGATATGTCACAACATTTTTGTGTCCTTTTGAAGATTGTGTTCAAAGTCAAAAAAGAGGACATCACAAACTGTACAACTGTCCAAAATCCACCATTAAAAAGGAGATATCTAAGCATCTGTTTAATTTATTCATGCTTTCTGCTGTTTCTGTTATAGTCACCTTGTAAAGGGTGGTCTGCTGCTCTGCCGTGGGAGGGAAAGATTGTGATGGTGTTGGGTGAAAAACAACGAACAGATGAGAAAGCACTTGCATGCCTCATAAAACAGAGATCGCCATAGAACAACCATTTCCTCCTAGCACATGGGGAAAAACACAGCTAGAGGACAGACAACGGGATGAGGCGTTGGAGCCAACGCACTGGCCATCTGATAACATTAAACCCACTGATTCCAACCACTCACCATCTCTCTCTCTCTCTCTCTCTCTCTCTCTCTCTCTCTCTCTCTCTCTCTCTCTCTCTCTCTCTCTCTCTCTCTC